>OZ026621.1:8840520-9110520 GCA_964020975.1 Hermodice carunculata | reverse complement strand
ATGGCTGGCTAGATATTATTCATTGAATTTTGTTAATAGATTACACGGTTGTCCTTGCTGCATCATGCGAACAGTTAACAGCCAAATTTAACAAACTGTATGAGTCAGTAAACGACATTGGGACGGTGATACACTAGTCAAAATAAAAAAACACCTGACTGTTAACGTCAAGGATACCGGCGATATTAGTATTGGCAATGCAAACATTACCCGTGCATTAACATATATCTATATGGGAACACCCATTTCTTGTAAGCCAATCCAGAAAAAAGTACAAGAGCGCATTGACACAAAATTCCCTGGTGTGATTAAGTTTTATTCGTTTATTAGGAAAAACTCTGATGCATCATTTCAAGTAAAAGAGAAAGTGTGGGAAAGTGTTTGAATCACATTCATTATGTACATTTGCAAAAGCTGGTTAACAAAAGACCTGAGGCCGGCTGAACGACCATAGGTGAGTACTCTTAAACAGTTGATGTCCGTAAAAAAAATACAATAACCATTGCTGTGATTTTAGCCAAGCTTGGTGTAACCTCTAACAGATGCTTTATTATAGATAGGCAGACTTCTTATATTCAGAAGTCGAGTGCCAGGAATGACTTAAGTAAAAGCTATATGCCCAAAGTGATAAATTTAGCCCGGGCAGTTAGGACACCAATAGGACTTCGTATTGAAGAAATACAAAATATAAGTGTAGTAGGCTAAAAGGTGAAAGACTTTAACGTTATTTAGCACCAAATCCGCACAGCGGATACCACAAAACTCCAAACTTACCCGCAAATAAACCCAACATTGGGTGCACATAAGATTTATTCAGATAATTCTCTCGGATGGAGAAGAGTAACCACCACGCGATTACCTGTAAGCGCTAACACATTAGAAATAGAGATAGGAAGATATCGAACGGGATCAAAAACTCTGTGTTTATGGTCAAGTACAAGCAAAACAGCATGTTTTGTTAGAGTGTTACATCATCGAAAACCTGCCACAAAGACGTTACATCAACACAGGACATAACACACATATTAATTTCCTTTTTGACGGGTACAGCGATACAGTAAGTCACACTTGTCAGATCTGGTAATCCGGTCTTTTGCTTCATATATAATTTTCAAAATTACATCATCCGGGCACAACAATCTATTGATATATGCTCCTGCGCTCGTCACCTCTGAACTTGTCAGATTCACGGCAACAATAAGAGGATCATCTTGAATGCAATATCTTTCATTGCTCGTCTTTTGCAAAAAATCCCTTCTGTTTGCACTTCAGCGGGTCTGCTGGCCTGGCACAGCCCAACTCCACCAAAACCAAGTCATTTGATGTTGTGACACGAGCCGACAACAACGGCTTCAACTCACCCATATAAATACTTTCCATTTTCTTCAGCTCTACATTAGGTCAGCTTTCACAAGCATAAAAGTAAACAGCCATTAGGACAACATCTTAAATCTTTTTTCTTTACAGTGGAAGGCATGCCAAGCTTTTTGTAAAAGTAAATATTGGTTAAAACAAGTTTCCTTGTCGTTTCAACATACTCTTTTACTGGAATGGGATGGGTTCACACAGGCCCAAAAGACAAACTCGAATCTGTTCAGCTGGTTGCAGTCCGAGTTGTTACAGGGGCATTTGCCCATACAAGTCGCCAACAAATTTACACTGAGACGGACTGGGAAACATTAGCTGAACATAGGAGGAAACAAAAACTGATACTTTTATTCAAAGCTACAAACGGAATGAACCGGCCTACCTCTCTTATTTATTACCTGGAACAATTTCGACAATGACTAAACAAATACGTACTTTTGAAGCCAAGAAAACAAATTTTATGATTCCTTTTTCCCATCAGCAATTCGTGAATGGATTCTTCTATCTCGATCGGTTAGGATTTCGATTAATCTGGATGATTTTGAGAGGGTATTAATAAAACCAAACCTGAACGTGATTAATGGTATCATATTGCAGACAGAAACATTGCTATCACCCATAATGGAATAAGAATAGGAGATATGCGTATCCAAAACATGAGATGTCATCCACTGGCAAACTTGACTTTCTTCTAATAAATTAATTCGAAGAAAAACAGGTCAAGGACAAGATATTAAGGATATGAGCGCTCACTTATAAGTGACTTTTGATACATTTATTGCAAAATATGTCGGTCCCCACCCTTTCCCAACAAAAAAGATCAAACAAAAAAAAAAAAAAAAAAAAGGGGGGGGGGAGGGTGCACAAGACCGAAAACAAACAAAGTGCACAAACAGTAACAAAAACCACCACCAGAAAAAAAAACAAACATACAAAAAAAAAAGATATATAAAAGTAAAAGTAAAATAAAAAAAAAAAAGAGCAAATGGTAGATTCTATGAACAATCATTGTGGCAAAAACCAATGTTTACAGCTACAGCCCGTGCAAACTGCATGTGAAAGGCAAGCCAAGCATATTATAAATACAGATTTATTTAATTTTAGATCGGAGAGTTCTACTGTGCTCAAAAAGTCAAACAAGACAAACATAATGAAAACCACGGCACCTGTAATGGATTGGTTTCCATCAAAAAAAGACTGGGTTGATTTCCTCCTAAGCTAAGTAGCCGACATCTAGCGGTCCCCAACTTGGACATTTAAATGTAAGAAATATTGTGTTGCCAAGTCAGGGCAGGCTCAATACGTTTTAATATACCATTCCCTTTCGTGTATTGCTATTTGTTTCCGCAAACCACATTTGATGAACTTTGAAGAGACCACTAACATGCATTAAAAGGAAATTGATGAGGTTGTTACTAAAATGGAGAGAACTCTTGACATTTTTAGCAGAGCTGTAAAATGCCTTTGTGCAGACTCCAAAATTACCCTGAACAATACCTTAGTGTTACCTCATTTTGATTATTGTAGCACAGTCTTGGGGTGACGAGCCGAAAAAAGCTAATATTGTAACCCTCCAGTGGCTATAGAGAAGCGCAATGAGAATAATTTTACAATGTCACCCTAAGACACACATACTCGACATGCTGGGCCTTTGAAATGGATGAGTGTCATACAGTGATTGTTCCACAATGTCTGCATTTTTCTTTGAAAAGTAGTTAATAATATTATTTTATTTACAAAATGAATTTACTTCAGTGACGGAGGTCCATTTATATGAAACAACAGCATTAACTTCCTCGAAAAATTTCCGTGTAAGGTTTTCCTCTAAAACTCTCTCCTTGATTTGTACCAAAGTTTGGGATGAACTACCTCAGCATGTCCAGGGATGTCATGTTGGGTTTTTAAAAGATTTGTGTATATTTCATCTCTGATCACGTCGAACCTTTGTGCTCAATGATCTGCTGATCAATAATCGTTTTATAAGACTTTTTGCTCTCGACTGATCTTAATGTCTTATGGTCTGTCAGTGACATTGATTAATACTGTTCTTGATTTATAATTTATTCAATTCACCTTCTGCAACTCTCATCTAACCACAACCATCTGATTCGCATTTTTTGAATATCTTGGTCACATTTTAAATTTTTTTATGGAATCCAAACTTCAACAGTCTTGTACTAACCTTGGATTGCAATAAAACTTGTCAAACTTGTCAAACTAGTTTAGAAAACTTACTTTTTCGCCGTTGAAATACAGCGGTAGCATTATTGTTCACCAGTCTATACGCAAATTAGAGTTTCTGCACAAGATGTTGCCGACATCGATCATATACGCGATTGTCAGCAAAAATCAGAGTACTTTAAATTTTGACCATAACAAAAACGTACGGAAGCCTAATGAGACGATCAAAATTATTTTCAAAAACTGTAATTACGAGTTTTTCAAACTCAAAATTACGAGTTTTTTCTCGTAATAACTAATTTTTTAATCTCGAAATTACTGTTTTTTTCGTAATTACGAGTTTTTTCTCGTAACAATGAGTTTTAACACTCAAAATTACGAGTTTTTTCTCGTAGATAGATCTGAGAAAATACCAATTGAAAAATTGCCTTTTTCAAGTGTAGTGGTTAGTTTGTTTGAGAATGTTGCCAAGGCCATTTCAGCTAAGAGTTGCTTTCGAAACCCAAGTTGTAACTCATATAGGATCTCAAGAAAGGTAATGAGTCTGGTGTTACATATACATGTACATGTACATGTAGTTGACTGCTGAGCACAGATTATGACCTGTTGTATGTCTGGTTTGTCACAAATATGTACATGGAAGTCTGCTATTGTTGCGCCTAATTTGCATTTTTTCACCCTTACAAGCTGATAGGGCCAAACTCTGTTCACATATTCTGGCTTTACTGGCATCCGAGAGCTTAGCTCTGGACAAAATTGAGGATGAACAAGCCTAGGATATAAAATCGAAATGGCATATCTACACAATATAGTTTTGAAGACTGATATTCAACATTAAAATTTATCCTACATTACACACTGTTGGCATATAAACGTATATAATTTTGAGATATATTGCTAATTATTATCATTAGTACCGGATATATTGATAATTATTATTGTTGTTTTATGCTATATGCACAAACAAGGATGCAACTGATAATGTCAGGAGCAGCAGCGAGATCATTCAGCTTCTTATATGCTACCAGTCGCCACGATGGGTCGTACATTGGTCGTGCTGGCTTTATGCGTTTTGAGTAGTTGTGTAAGTTCTTGTACTAACACAAAAAGTGTCACCCTCAACCCTCGAATATGCCAATGTAGTTGTTTTCAAACATCACCCAGAGAATGCAGCAGCAAAGATAAGGGTACGTGTCATATCTTTTGAACATGTTTTGTTATCTGCCATGGAACCACAACTCATCGCGCAATGTTAGTCATTTGTAGGTTGTAAAATATATCTATAGCCAAAGCTCTTGTAATAACAACTATCTTTCACAAACTAACAGCAATGGCTTTCAGTTTCACACCATACATACTGTATCTATGCCAACTGGATGCCAATGGCGTATTTTGAGTAACAGCAATGGCTTTGCGTTTGTGTTGTGTTGTAAACATATTTATTTCAACTGGACTGCCCAAAAGGTACATTAAGTAGCTTATCTGGATGCTCTACACAACATACAAAGACACATAGGACAGAATGAAGTTTCTGCACTAAAGCCGGTAGAACTGATCAAAGTTAAAAGCATATCAAATAGACCATAACGCAACTTATTATTGGGCTAGAGGTAAAATCGTCTGCTTCCAATAATATAGCATTGAACAACCTCTAATATTAAGTCGTTTGTGGTATTTTCAAACTCGCTTCTATCATAGAGAAAATTGTCAATGAGAATGTCACCGGCTATATGCACTAAAAAATTTGGATTTAAACCGGGAGGATGTATGTTTGTAAGAGTCCTTAGTAATTTTCGCCTTGGAACAGTAAATTTAGTACAATAGAAAAAAAGTGCATTTTGTCTTCCTGGGGATGTTTACATGAACAAAGAAGAGAAGCTGTAATGTTAATTCTAAATAAATGTGCATTTAATCTTGAGTGACCTAATATTAACTGAGTATGACAAATACTAGCAAACTGATTTCCAAAACTATAGTGAGCTGGTGAATTGTCGGCTGCCTGAAGAGCTGGTTTTGACATTATCTTAAGTTGGGACAGCGGGATGGAGTCACGGATGACAATAGGAAGATCATTCCAGGCATTAATTGCTGAAAGGAGGAAAGAGCCGGCAATTCGTTTGGTACAGAGAGCAAGTTTACCGTAGTTTGGACGAGTTTCGTAACTGTCTACCAGACGAGAGTGCCACGTGTTCAGGTACAAGTACTGATAGATAGTCTGGAGTTGACTTGTGTAACATTTTATAAAAAAAAAAAAAAAAATTAGTTTGGAATAAACACGGCTAGCTTTAAGTGTCTGCCATCCCACTTCCTCTAAAAGTCGGTCGTGAGATGTGTGTCTTAGAGTACCGGTGCATACTTTGGCTGCCTTATATTAACCAGATTCAAGTAGGTCACACAATTTTCCTTGTGCAGGTGTCATAAATAACACTGCTGTTTTCTAAAATAGGATGGATCCTTGCTAAGTAAAGTTTAATTATGCTTTTCTTGACAATTTGCATTTCAGTCTTTTCATTAATGGTATTCGTTTGCTTGCTTTGTTTACTTTACGCTTGGTGTGCTCGTCCCAAATTAAATCACAGGGCAGAGTAATCCCTAGGTAAGTATAGCTGTTAACCCCAGGGCTAGCTTTGTTGTCAAGATAGAGGGGAGGATGGTCCTGGTTGGTGTGTTTTATGGAGAATAATACTAAGATTGATTTTAGGGCATGACACCTTGCATTTCCTACCTATGCCAAATGGAGGCCAAGGGCGGCTTTTGACTAACAGCAATGGCTTTGCGTTTAACACCTTATATCTCCTATCTATGCCAAATGAATGCCAAGGGCGACTTTTGACTAACAGCAATGGCTTTCAGTTTGACACCCTACATTCCCCATCTATGCCAAATACCAAGGGCGGCTTTTGACTAACAGCAATGGCTTTGCGTTTGACACCCTACACTCCCTATCTGTGCCAAATGAATGCCAAGGGTGGCTTTTGACTAAATGCAATGGCTTTGCATTGAACACCTTATATTCCATACTTGTGCAAAATGGATGATAAGGGTGCCTTTTGACTGATAACAATGGTTTAGCGTTTGACACCTAACATTCCCTATTGGGGCCAAATGGATACCAAGGTTGTCTATTGAGTAGCATAAATGGCTTTCAGTTTGACAACTCTCATTCCTTATCTGCGTCAACTGGTTGCGAAGGACGTCTTTTGACTGACAGCAATGGCTTTCAGTTAATTGCTCAGCAGAAAAGCAGTGTTTGTTATAACCTTTATATAAATCACAAGTTCATATGATCAGCCCGTCTTCATAAGCAGTAAGTAATAATCTGAAACCACATACTGCACTTAGCCAAGCTGCATTTTCCCCAGTATGTGACCTGTGCACCGGGGGGGGGGGGGGGGGGGCTTGGCTCATGTGTACACCCTCATGTGGGCAGGAGGGAAACTGTTCTTAGTTGACAATTCAGCAAACCCACTTAGCCCAGCTTAATTGCATACACTAATAATGTATTGTCCAATATGGAATAGTAGTAATTTAGTTGTGTATTTAGTGTCCATACTGTGTTCCTTACCACATGGTCTTGGGTTTTTTCTCTTATGTAATATTGATAATTAATGTGGACGTTTAAGTTTTCAACTGTTTTCTTGCTCTGTATTTTGTCATGATATGTATACATGTATATGTCTTGCATAAGTGTTTTCCCAAGACTGGGGGCTAGTAAAATTATGATCAGTGTCATTTACTAATATTTCGTATGGAGGTTTGATGCAGAGCAGTTAAGCATGTCACTTATTAACTGCAGTGAAACTGTTTTAATGTTATGACTTACAATAACAATTATTAGAAAAGATCAGGTACAGTTTATTTCAGACTAAAAAAGTCCATGAAGTATTCCAGATAAAATACGAAACCATAAATAAAAGATAGGATAAAACCATAAATATAAAGATGTACGACCATTCCTAGCTGGTCGCATTATAAAACGGTTCATGACTGGAGATAAACAGACAGGTTTGTTGTAGAACAACAGCAAACAGAAAATAAAAACCGTTGCGAGGTTTTGACCAACATAAATGACATGAAATGATTAGTTATATTTGAACAAGACAATGCTTAATACTTGTTGTTGATTTTAAAAACATTATCATACTTGTTTTAAATCTTAAGCACACCAAGAAGTTTTAAAACATTTTTTTTCTTTCTGTTTGAATCGTGTGCAATATTATTTATCCTGATACACATCACACTGTTAGCCTGCATTGACATGGGAAGTGCATCCATGACCAAATTCATTGACACAATGTAACTCCTGTTCCTAGTGTTATGGACACTAATACATAGCCTGATGACACAATGTAACTCCTGTTCCTAGTGTTATGGGCACTAATACATAGCCTGATGACACAATGTAACTCCTGATCCTAGTGTTATGGACAATGATACATAGCCCGATGACACAATGTAACTTTCTTCATCTCAAGATCAGGGAGGGCGTGTAAACATATAAAAAGGCGATGGTTTAATATGGCATGTCAGATGTACTACTCTGCATGGGTTTCCTTTGTCATGTGATATTTTCAATCGATAAATGAAGCAGGTTTTGTGTATGTCCCAGATGACTCCACCCACAACACCTGGACACAAAAGGGAGTTACCCGTGGTGCCACCTACAGGTGACATGCTTCATTAGACTTTTATGTCGCTTTTACATACTTTTCCGGTTGGCTTTTTTAGTGGACCATATCTCTCTCCGGCATATACATGCATTATATCAAATGCATTGAATATTACCAGATTAGACTGCCCATATCTTTGGAACCACCAATATACCTGAGGCACTCAGTTTCCTAATGGAAATACCAACTAAATTCATGATGTGCGATGATAAATTAACAGTCATTATTTGGCTCATGCACATTTTAGTCGATATATGATTGCAAAAAGTGTGTAGATATAAACAAATCTTGTCACAGTTATGAATTGAACAATAGTTATAATGATAGATAGGGGCACAAGGATGTGTAACATTTTATACGTTTATTTTCCAGTGAGCGCCACGTCATGCAAGGTTATATTAGAACAAGCCAAGGCAAGGAAAGCCATGCTAGGGGACGGCGTGTATGAGATACTGCTAGGGAGCCAGAGGGTAAAGGTCTATTGCGACATGACTAGAGATGGCGGCGGTTGGACGCTGATCACGGCAGCGAACACAGGTTTGGGCTGGACCAGAACCACTGTCTTTGCCAGAAACGTTGAGTATCCCTCTCGCCATCATGATTATTCCATCCTGGGGCAAGCAGATGACATAAAGAGTCACTCCACAGAGACAACGTTTTTGGCAAGCTTTTCTTGTATATTTATTGGTTCGTTGATGCACTCATGCTTGCATATATGTATGTATACATGCATGTGCATCAATTGTTCATAATGTGATAAGTACGTTCCCGGCCAAAAATAAGTTAATTAGAAAATTGCATCATAATACGACTGGCCCAGCTCAAATCCCCATGATATAAAATTATGAGCTACATACACATTCATCTAATTCCATTCCAAACCAAAGATCTTTTTACCGATCTTCATCTTTTTTTAAATTAAAAAATGTCCAATTAGAAAATTTCTTCTTACTACGACTGGCTCGGCTCAACTCCCTTTATCAAATGATGAGCTAGATATATATTTATCTAATTCCATTCCACACCAAATCTGTTTATACCGATCTTCAACTTTTTAAATGAAAAATGTATATTTAGTAAATTCCTTCATAACACGACTGGCCACGCTCAACTTCTTATGGTATCAAATTTCGAGCTACATACGCATTCACCTATTTCCATTCTAAACCAAAGATCTTTTTACCAATCTTGAACTTTTTTCTCAATGAAAAATGTCCATAATTGTTAAATATATCAACAAGCTCCTCGGCAATTGACGGTCAGAATCAGTTAGAGACACAGATTATATTGGTATCTTGGCAGTTCAACTACCAATCATGTTACCCACTCGACATAATTGTATCAAGAGGCAATATGGTGTATGAAAAAAAAAACTTTGAAAAGCCCATCATCACGGACTAGACGTGAGTAAAAGAGTGTGAATCAAGTCAAACACAACAGGATAGTATTTCATTTGAGTTACTTCGCAATCTTTTGAGCTCCATGGCATCAAACTGAAGTGATATCTTAACGACATTGCGGTGTCAGGTCTCTGCGCTTCATTTTTTTTCCAATTTCAGCGTCATTTAATATTCGTGTCTATAAACGCCCAATCATTACCAAACTAGAGTCTCACCAATATTCATACCACTACAGCTTGGATGCCGGGCAAGGTTGATTTCGGAATGAGAATATATGTTTCGTCTGCAATAATTCATTGAAAAATATGTTCAACATTACTTAAATACTTGGCTTCAGTTGCGTGTCTGTTCCCTCACCAGGGCCCGTGAGCTGCTTCATTTGCGTGTCTGTTCCCTCACCAGGGCCCGTGAGCTGCTTCATTTGCGTGTCTGTTCCCTCACCAGGGCTGGTGAGCTGCTTCATTTGCGTGTCTGTTCCCTCACCAGGGCCCGTGAGCTGCTTCATTTGCGTGTCTGTTCCCTCACCAGGGCCCGTGAGCTGCTTCATTTGCGTGTCTGTTCCCTCACCAGGGCCGGTGAGCTGCTTCATTTGCGTGTCTGTTCCCTCACCAGGGCCGGTGAGCTGCTTCATTTGCGTGTCTGTTCCCTCACCAGGGCCCGTGAGCTGCTTCATTTGCGTGTCTGTTCCCTCACCAGGGCCCGTGAGCTGCTTCATTTGCGTGTCTGTTCCCTCACCAGGGCCCGTGAGCTGCTTCATTTGCGTGTCTGTTCCTTCACCAGGGCTGGTGAGCTGCTTCATTTGCGTGTCTGTTCCCTCACCAGGGCCCGTGAGCTGCTGTATCTTTGTCAGGCACAAGGGAACCCCTTCCTGGTGCAGTTTCTGACAATGTCGCTCTTCTTTCTTTCAACTGGCATGAATTGACTCGAAGTTCAATTTTGTGGCAAAAAAGATTGGATACAACTGTACCTTATCATGCTTAGGCCTATTTCGAAACTCTGACTTACAGGTGTCAGTGTTCACATTTTCTAGACAAATTTGCCCCTTGTATGGATGTATGCCTATTGCATAAACACAATGAACTTCACACAATTTGCTTCGTTTTCATAGATATGAGTTCATAAATGGTCTGGTCAATATGACCAAATGGTCAAGTAACCCAAATCATCTTTCATTACAGTACCGTATTGAAGGCAATGGGCGTGGTCGTTGGGGCGGTATATGGAAGGCTCCCGCTAATTACACGTTCACCAACCTAGAAGACAAGCAGACGGGTGTTGAGCTCATTAAAAGGTTTGACAACTGGTCCTACAGTGACGTAGGAATCCAGAAACGCATGCCCTGGGTAGACATGCCACATCCATATGCCTTACTCACTGTTCGAAAGACAGGCGGTGATTGGTGGGGAACGATGATCATAAAAAATAATAAGAAAACATCGCACGACGTTGGACCATGGATAAGTGGCCCGGTTGTACAAGGACATCAGTTTAATTATTGGTTTAAAGAAAAGTGATGACCCCAGAACATATTTATTCCTGCAAATGTGAGTGGAAGACAAGGTCTACATCTCGGAATAGATGTGTTTAGATGCACGTGCTCGTTAGCAACATTTGCAAGTTTCTAAAGATATGTTTCTTTAAATATTATCATGGCCCACTGGCCTGTTTTGTGTAAGTTTTTATAATGCTGTCACTTTGTAACATACAGTAAATGGAATAAAGCTAAATAAACCTCAAGAGACTTTACGTGCACGTGCATTCTGTTATCATATAAAGCAGAGGTCTTACAATACAGCTCAGCACGTGGTTCAGACGTTTACCTTTCTGTCTGGTGACAACAAACTTGACACTTCTCGTGGTAATCTATACGGTAATCTATATGGTAACCTATGTGTATCACTCCAGTATCCTCTAGTGTTCTTACTTTAACTGCAGAGCCTTTTAATCCAACATTTTGTTGACATTACATGGATTTTGACCCCTCTAACCCACCCAGATTTTGTGTATCGGTTTGTGTTTGGTGATGACTTCCTGTTGCTGCTGTGCCGTCTCGTTGGTCCGACTTGGCAAGGTGACTGCGGCCATGTAGTGGCGATAGAGTACCATGTAGTGCTGATAGAGTACCAAGTAGTGGTGATAGAGTACCGAGTAGTTGTGATAGATAACCAAATAGTCGTGATAGATAACCAAGTGGTGGTTATAGAGTACCATGTAGTGCTGATAGAGTACCCAGTAGTTGTGATATATAACCAGGCAGTGGTGATAGAGTACCGATCATTGGTGATAGAGTACCAAGTAGTATTAAAAGATTACCAAAAAGCGGTGAAAGAGTAACAAGTAGTGGTGATACAGTACCAAGCAGTTGTGATAGATAACCAAGTAGTGCTGATAGAGTACCAAGTAGTGGTGATAGATAACCAAGTTGTGGTGATAGAGTACCAAGAAGTGCAGATAGAGTACCAATTAGTTGTGATAGATAACCAAGTAGTGGTGATAGATAACCAAGTAGTGGTGATAGAGTACCAAGTAGTGGTGATATAGTACACACTAGTTGTGATAGATAACCAAGTAGTGCTGATAGAGTACCATGTAGTGCTGATAGAGTACCCAGTAGTTGTGATAGACAACCAGGCAGTGGTGATAGAGTATCAAGTAGTTGTGATAGATAACCAAATAGTGGTGAAAGAGTACCAAGCAGTGGTGATAAAGTACCAATTAGTGGTAAAATAGTACCGAATAGTGGTGATAGAGTAACAAGTAGTGATGATACAGTAACAATTAGTGCTGATGGAGTACAAAGCAGTCATAATAGAGTACCAGGTAGTGGTGATAGAGTAACAAGTAGTGGTGATAGAGTACCAAACATTGCAGACAAAGTACCAAGTAGTGCTGATAGAGTACCAAGCAGTGGTAATAAAGTACCAAGCAGTGGTGATAGAGTACCAATAAGTGGTAAAAGAGTACCAATTAGTGTTGATAGAGTAACAGGTTGTGGAGAGACTATAAAAAGTAGTGGTGATATAGTATCAAGCAGTGGTGAAAGGGTATCAGGTAGTGGTTATAGAGTACCAAGTAGTGGTGATAGAGTACCATGTAGCTGTGATAGATTAACAAAGTACCAAGTAGTGCTGATAGAGTACCAAGCAGTGGTAATAAAGTACCAAGCAGTGGTGATAGAGTACCAATAAGTGGTAAAAGAGTACCAATTAGTGTTGATAGAGTAACAAGTTGTGGAGAGACTATAAAAAGTAGTGGTGATATAGTATCAAGCAGTGGTGAAAGGGTATCAGGTAGTGGTGATAGAGTACCAAGCAGTGCTGATACAGTACCAAGTAGTTGTGACAGAGTACCAAGTATCGGTGATAGAGTATCAAGCAGTGGTGATAAAGCACCAAGCAGCTGTGATAGAGTACCAATAAGTGGTAAAAGAGTACCAAATAGTGTTGATAGAGTAACAAGTAGTGGTGATACTGTACCAAGAAATGGTGAAAGAGTACCAAGCAGTGGTGAAAGAGTACCAGGTAGTGGTGATAGAGTACCAAGTAGTGGTGATAGAGTACCATGTAGCTGTGATAGAGTACCAAGTAGTGGTGATAGAGTACCTAGCATTGCTGATACAGTACCAAGTAGTTGTGATACAGTACCAAGTATCGGTGATAGACTATACAGTAATGCTGAAAGAGTACCAAGTAGTGGTGATAGAGTACCAAGCAGTGCTGACATAGTGACAAGAAGTGGTGATAAAGTAGCAATAGAGGTGATAGAGTACCAAGCAGTGGTGATAGACAACCAGGCAGTGGTGATAGAGTAGCAAGCAGTGGTGATAGAGTACAAAGCAGTGGTGATAGAGAACCCAATCGCGGTAAAAGAGTACCAAATAGTGTTGATAGAGTAACAAGTAGTGGTGATACAGTGCCAAGTTGTTGTGATATATTACCAAGTATCTGTGAAAGACTATCAAGCAGTGGTGAAAGAGTACCAAGTAGTGGTTATAGAGTTCCAAGTAGTGCTGACAAAGTACCACGTTGTGGTGATAGAATACCAATTAGTGGTGATAGAGAACCAAGTAGTGGTGATAGAGTACCAAGTAGTGGTGAAAGAGTACCAAGCAGTGCTGAAAAAGTAACAAGCGGTGGTGATAGAGTACCAATGCTTGGTAAAAAAGTACCAAATAGTGATGATAGAGTAACAAGTAGTGGTGAAACTGTACCAAGAATAGTGATAGAGTACCAAGCAGTGGTGAAAGAGTACCAGGTAGTGGTTATAGAGTACCAAGTAGTGGTGATAGAGTACGTAGCATTCCTGATACAGTACCAAGTAGTTGTGATAGAGTACCAAGTATCGGTGATACACTATCAAGTTATGCTGAAAGAGTACCAAGTAGTGGTGATAGAGTACCAAGCGGTGCTGACATAGTGAAAGGTAGTGGTGATAAAGTACCAATAGAGGTGATAGAGTAGCAAGCAGTGCAAATAGAGAACCAAGCAGTGATGATAGAGTACCAAGCAGTGGTGATAGAGTACAAAGCAGTGGTGATAGAGAACCAATTAGCGGTAAAAGAGTACCAAATAGTGTTGATAGAGTAACAAGTAGTGGTGATACAGTAGCAAGCAGTGTTGATAGGGTGCCAAGCAGTTGTAATAGAGTACCAATATCGGTGAAAGACTATCAAGTAGAGGTGAAAGAGTACCAAGTAGTGGTGATAGAGTACCAAGCATTGCTGACAGAGTACCACATAGTGGTGATAGAGTACCAAGTAGTGGTGATAGAGAACCAACTAGTGGCGATAGAGTACCAAAAAGTCGTGATAGAGTACCAAGTAGTGCTAAAAGAGTACCAGGTAGTGGTGGTAGAGTACCAAGTAGTGGTGGTTGATTACCAAGTAGTGTTGATAGAGTACACAGCAGTGGGGATGGAGTACCAAGTATTGATGAAAGATTGCCAAGTGGTTCTGATAGAGTTCCAAGTAGTGTTAATAGAGTAATAAGGAGTGGTGATACAGTACCCAGTAGTGATGTTAGAGTACAAAGCAGTGGTGATAGAGTACCAGGTAGTGGCGATAGAGTAACAAGAAGTAGTGATAGAGTACCATATAGCCGTTATACAGTACCAAGTAGTGGTGATATAGTACCAAGCAGTGGTGATTGAGTACCAAGTAGTGGTGAGAGAGCACCATGTAGCCGTGATAGAGTACCAAGACGTGGTGATAACGTACCAAGCAGTGCTGATACAGTACCAAGCAGTGGTGAAAGAGTACCAGGTAGTGTTGATAGAGTACCAAGTGGCAGTGATAGAGAACCAGGTAGCCGTGCAAGAGTACCAAGTAGTGGTGATTAAGTACAAAGCAGTGCTGATACAGTACCAGCTTGTTGTGATAGACTACCAAGTAGTGGTGATAGAGTACCATATAACCGTGATACAGTACCAAGTAGTGCTGGTAAAGTACCAAGCAGTGGTGATAGAGTACCAAGTAGTGGTGATAGAGTACCATATTGCCGTTATACAGTACCAAGTAGTGGTGATAGAGTACCAAGCAGTGGTGAATGAGTACCAAGTAGTGGTGATAGAGTACCAAGTAATGGTGATGGAGTGCCATGTAGCCGTGATAGAGTACCAAGTAATGGTGATTAAGTACCAAGCAGTGCTGATACAGTACCAAGCAGTGCTGATACAGTACCAAGCAGTGGTGATAGAGTACAAGGTAGTGGTGATACAGTACCAAGTACTGGTGATAGAGTACCATGAAGCCGTGATAGAGTACCAACTAATGGTGGTTAAGTACCAAGTAGTGCTGATACGGTACCATGTAGTTGTGATAGAGTACCAAGTATCGGTGATAGACTACCAAGTAGTGGTGAAAGAGTACCAAGTAATGGTGATAGAGTACCAAGCATTGCTGATACAGTACCATGTAGTTGTGACAGAGTACCAATAGTGGTGATAGAGTACCAATTAGTGGTGATAGAGTACCAACCAGTGGTAATAGAGTGCTAGGTAGCGGTGATAGAGTACCAGGTAGTGCTTAAAGAGTACCAAGTAGTGCTGATACAGTACCAAGTAGTTGTAGTGGAGTACCAAGTTTCGGTGAAAGACTACGCAGTAGTGGTGAAAGAGTACCACGTAGTGGTGATAAAGTACCAAGCAGTGCTGACAGAGTACCACGTAATGTTGATAGAGTACCAATAGGGGTGATAGAGTACCAAGTAGTGGTGATAGAGTACCAACCAGTGGTAATAGAGTGCCAGGCAGTGGTGATAGAGTAACAAGTAGTGCTTAAAGAGTACCAAGTTGTGGTCGTAGAGTACTAAGTAGTGGTGAAATAGTACCCAGCAGTGGGGATAGAGTACCAAGTAGTGATGATAGAGTGCCAAGAATTCTGATAGAGTACCAGTAGTGGTGATAGAGTACCAAGTATCGGTGATAGACTACGAAGTAGTGGTGAAAGAGTACCACGTAGTGGTGATAGAGTACCAATAGTGGTGATAAAGTACCAAGTAGTGGTGATAGAGTACCAACCAGTGGTAGTAGAGTGCCAGGCAGTGGTGATAGAGTAACAAGTGAGTACCAAGTAGTGGTGGTAGAGTACCAAGTAGTGGTGAAAGAGTACCCAGCAGTGGGGATAGAGTACCAAGTAGTGATTATAGAGTTCCAAGTAATTCTGATAGAGTACCAAGTAGTGGTGATAGAGTACCTATGCGTCCTGTGATAGAGTACCAAGAAGTGTTGATAGAGTAACAAGTAATGGTGATCGAGTACCAAGTAGTGGTGAAACATTTACCTCGCATGCTGTAATTCTAAATAAGAGGCTCACCGACCTCTTGTTCGGCTGACATGCAATTGGATTAGCATTGGGAAATTCTTCTCTTAAAGTGCAATGTGTTTATGACCTTGAGAAAGTGGTTCAAGGTCATCCACACTGTGCAATATCAAATTTTCACATGATACACATTTGTGCTACATACAGTATCAGTGGCTTTATTCTTTGTCGACCAAACAGGTTAAGATCACCCAAAATTAAACGATCATTGACCAAAAGCCTACCGTATATTTGGTATGAATTGTGTGCTTCCATCCCAAAATATTATCACAATATTATTGTGTTTGCAACCCATGATGGTAATTCAACCAGTGATGCTAGCTTAACTCCACACGTCCCATGATTTCTTCTGTTTGATGTTTGTTTTTTGATATATGGATATACATAGAGTGAAATTGTTAAAAAAATTTACCCAAGAGATATCCTTTTGGACGGTAACAATTCAGATTGTTTTAGAGATGTGTTTCTAGACTTGGATATTCAGGTCACCAATGTGTATTAAATCCTATCACAAAATAGATTAGTTTAACTTTGAAGTAGTTAACTATCTTTCTCCCGGTACAGTAATATTTCGGAAACTATTGGATTTCATAGTTTTTGTCACAGATTTTGAGATTTGGTCGTATTTGTCATAAATTTCAGGACTTTCAATCTAAAACCAAAATTATTTAGAATAAACTTGAGCCAAGAGGATTCAAAGATGTATTTTTGATCGAATATTTCTACAAATTTTGCTATAAATATCGGGAGATGGTTAGAAAGTTTGGCTTCAATAATTTTAGATATTTTAGACTTGCCTGCTTTGCTACTTAATTTTATCTTTTGACATCATTCTGTTTAAATGTTCACTTGTCAGACATTTTAGGCTAGCTTGTTTTCTGTTAGGTAAAACCCCCAGGGGCTATCAGTAGCAAGCAATGGCCTACGACACTTACAAGTTTGCCTTATTGTACTAAAAATCGTGAAAAATTGTTTTGACAACATGTTGTTGGCATAAATGCTAATGACTTTCATTCTTTTCTGACATGCTTAAATGGACATTTACTCATTATTAAAAAAATTCTCAAAATTGACAGTATTTTTTACACAAGCTTGATACATTACGTTGAAACAGTGACTCAGGGTTGGCAGTGAAATAAAGCTTAATTGTTTGGAGACTTTCAAAGTGAGGAGTATGTGTGATCATGGAATTTTTTTTTTTTTACATTTTTGGTGCAGTTTGTCCATTGTTGTAGTCCTTGTTAGAATTCCCCTGGGTTTGTACAGCTGGCTGGCTGCAACTGTTTAGTTTACAATCACTGGGACTATATATAATACCCCATTTTGTTTCTACTTCAGTTATACACTGGCAGGTGGTTTATCTAGATAAGCTATCCAGCTAAAAAGGGTATATACTGTTTCAGGGGTAAGTAAAATTGTTCTCATCTGAACCTGTACTATACAAATTTTGTAATTATGGTCCGTTTGACATGTATTTTTCTTTCAAAATGAAGCCCCATTTTTAAGCAAAACTTCACGTATTCAGCTAATTCATCATTTGTCACGTTCATATTTATTCATCATTATGTGGGCGGTCTTTGCTGAATACTTAGCTTAGACAAGGTGCCGCCACTCAGAGACACATATACGGATATAGGCTCCGAAACATGTTCTGAGTAGTTACCCGCCGAAGACCTTTAATTTATTTGGGCTACTGCAGCCTATGTCAAAATTTAACAGAGGAACGTGTACAATATGGACAAGAGTACTTCCAAATGTACATAGGTCAGACAGGGACAGGTTAACTTATAAAGAGTTCGGACTGCAGAATAGGGTAATAACTACTAGGAAATGGCTCTGGACAAAAAGACAAAAATACAATGTAAGGTTTATCACCAACCAACCAACCAACCGACCAACAAACCAAACAAATAAACAAACAAACAAACAAACATAAATAAAAAAGGTGAAGTGGCACTGAAAATGGTTGTAGTATTAATTTTTATTGTGGCAACAATGCCAAAAAGACGACAACAAAAAAGTGCTTTCAGGATGCCAATTACTGCGTGCACCGAGAAGCAAAAAGCAGCGTTCAGCAGACAACCAAGTGAACAAATTCCTTTCCAAAATGTCTTTGATGGTCACAATTACTCCACCCTCACGTCAAGGTGACGTGCAATTCTGCGTCCAATGTGAAGTGTGCTACTTGTTTGAAAGGTTAGTTATATGTTTCCGCCATGTCAGTGAGGACACAACATAAACCCGAAGCTCCCTGCATCAGTATTTATTGTCTATGAAAAGTGAAAACATTTCACGAACAATTCTGTTTTTTATAAAACATTCAATTTTCAGTTAATCTAATAGGGTGGATGGTCGTCCTTCATATGTTTGTCCATATGTTCAACCGCTCCGAAATTGCTGTCTGGATCTTCTTTAAACTAATTCAGGTATACATCATGTGTAAGTCTTCAAAAGTTTGGGTCGCACCTGGTACTGTTATAGTTTTTCCCTTTCTTCATATATATATACATGTATATATATATATATATATACATATATATATATACATATATATAAATATATATATATAAATATATAAATATATATATATTTATATATAAATATATATAAATATATATATATATCCATTATGAGGTCGAAGGATCTCGTAATATTTACCAGATACAATGTTGAAATAGAAAGCAAATAATGCCTTTCAATATCGGTAGAAACAAGCATGACATATATGTGGTAATTCAGGTAAACTCAATTGAATTCAATTGTTTATTTTCATTGACATTATTACAAAACAGTATACAGAATAAAACGTAGAAGGGATAGCATGAGGACTGTGTCCTATGCCTCCATCTAGTAGGTTAAAAAAACATAAACCAATACCATATCAACTTAATCAATTACAATATATTACAGCGAAGGAAGGTTCAAACGTACTTATCAACACAAGCAACAAGTCCAACTAAATGTAGTTCATCAGGGTTATACTCATTAACACTAGAAACTAAAAGCTGTGTGAACAGCCTTTGCTCAGCTGACCTAACCTTGATCACAAAATCAAAGCTCTGTGACCTGGGAATTAGGTCAAGGTCACCCATCTCCAAATGTGACCTTGCTCTTATAAACGACTTTAATTCTGTATAACATCAAAGTCATAGCTCCAACACTACTTAACGCAAATTCCTCAACAATGGCCCTGTGACCTTGGGAATTAGCTCAAGGTCATCCATCTCAAAACACAGTTTTCTGCTTATAGAGGACTATAATCCCATGTAAATATAAATGCCCGAACTCAAAAGTTCTTGACATATGGTATAAACGCAGAAACCAAATTCCGCTCATATGGCTCTGTTTAATCGAAAATCTCTGAAGCGTGACAAATTGAACAGACATGGAAGAAGCACATCTAATAGTACTGAGAAACATCACCCATATTCATAAATTCTAAACCCAACAATGACAGGAAAGAGATTCCACAGCTACCAAAGCATCAACTTTCATCTTCCAATACCAATGTGAAGAAACAAATTTCACTCCTCACATGAGACAGGCATTCACCCATAAAAGGCAACTGGTGGTTTTAAACCGGTCCTGTCAACCTTGGAAATATTCTTCATTAACTACAGACTTTAGTGTTTTCCAAAATGTAAAGGCCTTACCACTCAAAACCCAAATCTTATTACTTCTGCCAAAAATAAAAAGAAACCTGATAGGCCTATCACTTTGAACTTCTCCTGACTTGGCACTCAGCTGAGTTTACAGCAAAAGAGGAAAGTAGGCCTACATCGTTTTGCGATATTTATGAATCTGGAACATTATAAACACACTTTACCTCCATTATGACTGTGATTCGGAGAACACAACCCACAGCACAACATAGCCAATGAAGTATTTATCAAATAGTACAGTGAAACATGACCCATATTCATAAATTCCCAAACCAACAATGACATCAAAGAGATTCCAGAGCTACCAAAGCATCAACTTTCATCTTCCAATACCAATGTGAAGAAACAAATTTCAGTCCAGGCTTGAGATAGGCAGTCACCGACAAAAGGCAACTGGAAGTTTTAAACTGGTCCTCTCAACCTTTGAAATGTTCTTCATTGACTACAGGCTTTGGTGTTTCCAAAATGTTTAAGGCCTAACCACTCAAAATCCCAATTTCATCACTGAAAGTACACTGCCATCACGTTTTATAAATCTGGCAAACACTTTCGAGATGAAGAAATGTGAATAAGCATTGGAATGCACATTGACTCACATAATAATCAATAAGTAAAGTGCCTTTACTAGTAAGTACTCAAATTATAAAAATCGTTTAAAATGAAGATTTTTCAGCAGTGCCACCTAGTGAATAACTTTGTTTGACCATTACACAAGGAACATATCCGTTCAGTTTAATCTGAGTGACGTTTCTGAGGAAGTCGAAAATAGAAAAAATACACAAAAATTAGGAAAACAGAAAAATTGAAGTACCACCTGGTGAACAAATTAAGAACTATGAGTCCTAAGGAATTTTCCGGTGTGATATCAAAGTAATTGGGGGAGTAATTTGGAGAAGATTTTCTAAGATTTGCCGAAAAAAAGAACAAAACAAAATCATAAAAAAGCTAGGGGGCTACAAGGACAGCCCATGTTCAACTGACCTTAACATGTAAGCTTGTCCACTAAACCAAAGGAACAACTGAATACACCTGTGTTGAGATTTAGCTGAATGCGAATGACCTTTAGAGGTATTTCTAAGATTTGCTTAAAGAAATCATTAAAATGTCAATTAACATTAGAAATCTCATTGACCAACATAGTAATCAATAGGAAAGGTGCATTTACCGCAAGGCACCCTGGTTGAAAAAATCAATAAAACTCAGATATCCACAGCAGTGCCACCTAGTGAACAACTTCGTTTGACCGTTTCACAAGGAACATATTCACAAAGTTTCAGCCTAATCAGAGAGACGGTTCTGGAGAAGTTGAAAGTAGCAAAAACACACAAAAATCATGCAAAAATCAGGGAAAAATTGCAGCGCCACTTGGTGAACAAAATAAAAACTAGGAGTCTCTGAATGTGTACCTGTGAGATATCAAAGGAATTGGGCCAGCGGTTTGGAGAAAAAAAATTAAGATATGCCCAACTAAAGAACAGAAAAGTCATAAAATATCCAAAAATTATTGGAGCGTGACCATTTGAACAGATTCTGTAGAGAGGCGCCTAAGCTACATTGCCACCAAGTTTGAAGTCAATTTGGCGAACAGTTTCAGAGAAGATGTCTAAAATGAGAAATTATAATCAGAGTGCCCATTGACTTGCATGGTAATCAGTAAGAAAGACGCATTTACCAAGCTGTTAATATGAAGAGATAAGTGAAAGTTTGGCTACAATAATATCAAACATTTTGGAATTGCCTGTTTTGCCACTCAATTTTATCTTTTGGCATCGTTTTCTTTTAATGTTCACCTTTGAAGCAATTTAGGATTACATGTGTTCTAATAGTTTAAACCCCTCAAAGGCTATCGGTAACAAGCAGCGGCCTACGACAGCTACAAGTTGCCTGACTGTACTTAACATCTAATTAAGAAAAATTATGCTTTAATAACATGTTCTTGACTTTAATGCAATGGCTTTCATTCTTTTCTGACATGCCTATGTACACATTTACTCAATGTCAAAATATTATTCAAATTTGACTGTGTTTACTCGAATGTCACAAACTTGACCCATTATAATGAAACATTATCTCAGGGTTGCCAGCCAAATAGAGATTGATGGTCTGGGAATTTTCAAAGTGAGGAGTAGGTATCATCATGGTGTTTGTTTTCCATTACTACTGTTGGATATCCATTGTTGCAGTCCTTGGGATTTCTTTCGGTTTGTTCAGGTGTTCTAGCTGCTACTGTTTATTTTACAATCACTGGGACTGAATATAATGCCCCAGTGTGTTTTTTACTTCAGTTTTACACTGGTAGGTGGTTTAACTAAGGTTAGCTACCCAGCCAGAAAGGGTACATACTAGTTCAGGGTAAGTCAAATTGTTCTTATCTGAACTTGTACTATACAAATTAAGTAACTATGTTTGGTTTGACAAGCTTTCTTTATTCAGAATAAAGTTCTGCATTTATAAGCAAAGCTTCACGTATTCAGCTAATTCACCATTTGCCAGATTCATATTTATTCATTATGTGGGTTGTCTTTGCTGAACATTTCGCTTAGGCAAGGAGCCACTATTCAGAGAGACATGTACCAGTACAGGCTCCGATACAAGTTCTGACTAGTTACCCGCTGATGGCCTTTTAATTTATATGGGTTAATACAGCCTATGTTAACATTCTACAGACGAACTTGTGCAATTTGGACAATAGTAAATCCATATGTATATAGGTTAGATAGTGACCGGTTAGCTGATGGAGAGTAAAGAGTTCGGACTGCGGAATAAGGTAAGGACTACCAGGAAGTGGTTCTGGACAAAAAGACACAACCCAATACGAATATCTGTTTTTTGTAATGAAAGCTGTTTGACATGAGTTTCAAAAGTAGATCCCCAAGTCTCTGTACAACATAATATATATATGGATTAACTGATGCATGATATAAATAGCGAAAGCGACGTCATGAAAAATGCCTACCAACAACCGCGCTGTTACATGCCAATGACAACAACAGAGACAGACTTCATTTTTTATATTTATATTCATATTAACATTAATACTAGAATTAAATTTGTCATGAATATTTCTGAATAATAGTTTTGAAAGCCACTGCGAAGGACCTCTTGTTTATCAGTGGGAGGAGCTATTGGTACGGCCAGCCGCTTGTTACGTAGGCACTGGCACGTGCCGGGCTGTACATGATGTAACCATCGACTGATGAAAACAAAATTTATCCCTATTCTTCAATGCTAACAAAAACTCCGACTGTAAATATAAATACATGGGAGGGATATTATGTGGGGAGAAAAGATCCAAAGGACCTGCACACTGCCAAACGTGTTGTCATTACTACATCGTATTTAATAAGATTGTTGTTTCTAGTGTTTTTCCCAAATTACGGAAGCAAATATTTCATGCTGATGCACAGGGTTGGGTAAATAACTTATCCAGAGAACTGTGGCGGAATCGTCCTGCAAAATAGTAAATTTTTCGCTACTATGTTAAAGAAATACACATTTTTTTTTCGACGAAGGTCAATCGGATTTTTCTGAAAGGCGACAAACAATAGATAATATAATTATTCATTATGAAAAAATGTTGTCAATTAACAAACTATATTTCAAACTTTTAAAGGCTGGTATAGATATGGACACGACTAGATTTTCAAATGACATGAAAACACCATGGTCCAGACGAAGTTAACTAGTGGCGTAACAAAACTTATTGCCTGCATCTACAGCTTGAAACCTGAAAGCCCTGTCCTGATTGTTATGTTCATCTATATTCTCTAACTGTTTTTAATGAACAATGGCAATTATCGTGTAAACAGAAAGAAAATGAAAGGGTCGAGCTTATTTTGCTTTGGACGTCTTCATTACGAGAGACAGCTTAAGATCTGCAGTGCCTTTCAGATCATACCATTACAGCTCTTTGTGGAAGCTTGGAATAGTTACTCCCAAGTCTTACTATATTCAACCGCCGAGGAAAATCTTTGGATGACAAGTATTGAATATTTGGATATAGTTATGCAAGCAAGTGAAGGGCTCTTTTTTGTAAAGCAAAATTTGCCGAAAAAGCATATGAAAATAAATAAACTAATGAATGAACGAATGAATAAATAAACAAATAAAATTAAGTAGATAGATAGATAGATAGATAAATAGATAGATAAATAAATAAATAAATAAATAAATAAATAAATAAATAAATAAATAAATAAATAAAATAGAGTCTATTTTTTTTTTTGCAGAAGGGTACCATTGGAGACACAGATAACGTTTAACGCTCAAGCTGGCCCTAGATTTGTTTGGTGTAAAACCTGCTGCCATATGCGGATCGGAAATTTGATGTGCAGTTTTCGTTACAGAAAAACCAAGAAACCATATAATGACCATAAGACACAAAACGTTACCTGTATTACCAAGAAGGTAATACCGATAACGTGCATACTGGTATTTTTAACTTTATACTTAATGAATCCATTAATTCCCACAAGGCATCCCTTATGTTGAGCTTGGCAGATCGTCGATTTCTTTTGAGATATTTGTTACGTTTAACTTAAGTTGCAGACGGCAATATACTTAAACAATTCCTAAACAATTCACTTGAATTAGAATCTAAAGGGCAAGCCGCTTTGTCTGCCACAGTGATAAAGTTGTTTAAAGTGAAACGGGTTTGGTTATATTTGTCTTAGTAAGAGGCTTGACATCAACCAGCCCGCTTTTCTTGATCATCTATAGCCATGCTCGCCAGACCAATATTGTCAGGTATTTAATTCGACACACATATAAAGCAAAGTTAAAATCTTGGGCCAAAATTACGCAAGTATTGAACTTTTAAAAACGAATGCAGAATTCAGGATTGTTGAAATGTTGGTTTAAATTAATTTTATCAAGCAAAAGCAAAAGTAAAAGTATATCATTTTTTTATTCTCAAATCAACAATCGACTATTTGGAAAAGAGGATTTGGCCCCACATGAATCCTGTAGCAGAAGGAATACTAAACACAGGAGGAAACTTGGTGCACAGAGACATATACAAGAAAACAAACACAAGAACATAACAGACAGAGCAGGCATAATACAATGTAGGCTCACCAAGATACTGGTTACTTATGGACCTGACTTGTAAATTCATGTCGTATATGTCTTATAACAACAGAGTGGAAATACATATGATTAACAACAGCAAGTGTACCAGATTCAGAAATCGATTCTGTCTTACATTGACTACATTTTAGCCAATGACCATGCGTTTGAAACATCCACTTTCAAGAATAAAATCTTGACATTTAACTATTGTTGTTTCATGTCCCGAGGAATCCTGTCTTAACTGTGCCTAAGTAACCATTGCTAGAAAATTGAAACTGGAAGTCATTTTAAGGAAACCACAGAAGAAAAGAAAGCTTTTATTTATTGTAATTGCAAGAATTTTGAGGATGAAAATCCCTATTATTACGATGCTCAGTATGATTACATAAGAACAAGCCTCTCTTTCCACGGACGGTCAAAGTTTAATTATGAGTGTTCTTGTTTCCTGAGATTGATGTGGCAGTGTCAATTTATAAATATGTATATGGCTTTCTTTAATATCGCGAAAGTTCAGATTAGTTCTCGGCAACTCATTGTAAGTCGTGTACACTCTCATTTTGTGTCTTATATCATTTGTATGTATTTTCATGCTCTGAGCTTTTCACGCACATAAAAAGCAATAAAAAAGATCTTGACTAAAATAACGGACACTAAGGTTTGCCCCACAGAAATGGACAACATAACAGAGAAAAACATTAAATCATTGCTTAAGTGAATAAACAATAATAGAACACCTATACACAGCACTCGCGTCTTTATAGCACGCAAGCAAAAGTACCATATTTCACGGCATGAAAATAAACAATACAATTAATTGCTGGTATAATCAGCAATTAAAATTACCATAGCATGAACTCTTTAAGTTGGAGTGGGCAGAGCAAAGGTGTCTCCCTCTACCGGCCATGAAAACATTGCTCAGATTCAACATCACAGTTCAAGAAAATATGTACGAATGGGTTCCGTAAGATGAGGCCAAGATGATATCTACTTGATTTATCAATAAGGCTAAGTAATGCGGTTGATGGTTTAGATAATAAGTATTTCTTATGTACAGATTTTCAATGATTATTTGCAAGATACATCATAATAGTAGACTCGTATTTCCAATACCTCTTTGTTCACAAAGCAGTTATCATTACGAGACCCTTGTGGTTATATACATTTATATATATAAATATATATATATATATTATACATATATATATACATATATATATATATATATATATATATATATATATATATATATATATATATATATATATATATATATACAAATTATAATTGTAAAGAACGTTGCAAAAACATATGGCTACGTGAAACGAAGTCATCTGTCTACGTTTCCCCGTCATTAATAACTTTGTTGCCACGCCATATCCTGCTTCTGTCAAAAGTCAACAATGACCTCCAGTAATGGACAGAAATGACAGGAACGATAAGACAATCAGTTAGTTAAAATATACAAAGAGTCACTTCAGGATATGACCCCGGCTGATTTGCTCATATCCTGCTCGGCACAACACCCTGGAATTCTAGCGCATAGCCAGCACTTTTTCTTATTGTTCATGTGTACGAACAACTTGACAATAAGACGTCCCTTGGCAAAAAACTATAAATAAAAAATCTTTAATTCATTTAAATAATAATGACGATGGTTAAATTTATGCTCAGTATTAATACAAGTAATTTGAACTATACATCTCCGATCGCAAGCGATTTTTGAGAGGAAGGCTGCACCTGCCCACGTTCCCACTTCAGTAATATCACCTTATTGCACCTTTACTTTTTAAGGTCACAAGTAAATTACCCAATTTTGCAGTATCACAAAAGCTATAATATGAGCCCAACATTGTCCAAATCGCGTGAAAATTAACTGACTTATGGATAAAAATAAAAAAAAATCAAAGGGCCAAATCACCTGGACCTTGGACCTTTACAGGTCACATAGAAATTACACAATTGTGCAGTGTGACAACGCTGTAGTTTGAGGCCAGCATGATCCAAAAGGGATTGAAATTTGACCGAATTATGGTTTAATGAACATTTCAAAGGGTCCATTAAATGACCATGCTATTTTTGTAATGTTTTCTTTTTTTTTAATATTTGTGTGCTAAGTTAGCTGCGTTCACACAGCTGCAGCATGCTTTCTGTCCTTCGACGGGACCGCACAGGAAATAAGTCAGATAGACTCTCGTGAGCCCTCCCTTACCTTGAAAGAAAAGCCAACTCAATCAAACTATATTTTTTTAATATATAGAAGTCAATCTTCAGTCATAAAATAAAATATAGCCAATGTAACTCTATAAATAAAAATATAAAAACAAATCTTTGTGCAAATATATGTCAGATGAGATGAAGGAGGTGAATGAGCCCCACTGAAAACAAGTCAGCAGACTTTGTTGGTCTATCGAAGGACTGTGACGTGCTGGTGTATTATGCTAATTTATTGTTTTTGTGTGTTGTGTACATTGTATTTCATTGTGTAACCTTTGTTTAGTGCTTAATCAAATCAAATCAAACACATTTTGCTATCAACCGCCCCTGGCGGAAGTTGTCCAATAATTATACCGAAATCAGTCCCTGGGCAATAGTTTTTCCCCACGAATATACAAGGAACAAGGATATGGGGTTTAATTACATAAACAGCGGATAAACTTCATTGCTTTGCTATTCTTCAGCATGAAAGGCCGCACACTCCTGGTCGTCTGTGCCCTGGTACTAGCCTACAATGAAATTTATGTTGCGTCTTGTGCAGCCACAAAGGATTCCACGGGTGCGCACTAAGAATGTCATTGTAACTGTTACCAGACAACACATGGAGGGTGTGGGGGGAAATCGGAGGGTAGGTATTCCACATTTCTGTTTGTTTTCTTGGCTGAGCAATTCTATGTACATCACGGTTATCCGTCTTTCTTACCCGATCAAAAGGTAAACTACCACCAGGATGACAAATCACATTCTGCTCCACAAATTGTGAACTTTAGAGACAAGACAAAGCTGACAGCCCCTCTGGACCTGTTCATCCTATTTTACAGCGGAAGATTAATTGCTCAGACTGTGGCCAAATATATAAAGAATTTGATCCTAAAATTCACGGACTTTTGGCCCTGAACTTGTCAATGTTTGGGCTAGTATTTTATCCAAACTTGGAGGACTAACTAATCTATGTTCCTGGCGATAAGCTAAACCTTGCGCTTAACATTTCTATTTGTAAAAAATCTCACTTTAATCAACTACTTCATCTTAAAATATGGATCAAATAACCATGAAACGTTTATCCTGAAACGTTAATCATATGTTTTGTGCAATAGTTGTAAGGCCGGAATATAGCGTATGGAATCTGATTTGCCTGAAACAAGGCTAAGCACACAAGATTTTAACTCATCATTCGGTTCCAGTGCTCCACAATGTTCTAATGCATGGCCATACCTAGATGGAATGAGCCAAATGTTGAATAACTTATGCACGAACTGTGTCTTCGTTTCAAACAACCCAGACTGGTTACCTTGTTTCACGATATCATGTACAGAGGGGCAAAAATTGCAATTTTCTCAAGAATTTGATGATAAAATGATGTTTAAAGTGGTACTAAATGTTTAAAGGCCCGTTTTTGAGCAGACCTATTCAAAGAATGTCGAAAATATTGGTGGTACAAGAGTAAGGTTTCTGGCCAGAAGCGGATGTTAGGTACAGGTGAATATATAGAACTATCGGGGATCTCAGATGGAAAATGTCCACATTGCAACGCAGCTATTAAGTAAGTTTAACTTGATTTTTAACTCAGGTAACTAGTCAGTCTCTTTCACAGCTTCACCAGGTCAGCGGTCGTCCGCTTGACAGATCAGTAATTGTTTTTCGTTAGTACAAAGTATTATTGAGAAAGTCTACCATCCATCATCCACAATTCACATTTTTTACTTGCCCAAAGCCGTCGGCCAGATTCACTTCAAATTTGGTGAGATTATAACTTGGGTGGGTTTCTATCAAATTTGTTCAAATGTTCACACCCCAGTGATTTTTTATGTGTTTCCATGATTTGATCTACATTCCTATCTGTCTATCTATCTATCTATCTATCTATCTATCTATCTATCTATCTATCTATCTATCTATCTATCTATCTATCTATCTGTCTATCTGTCTATCTGTCTGTCTGTCTGTCTGTCTGTTCAAAATGTGCTTTATGCTTCTCCGAAACTGATCAGCCACTTGCTTTTCAACTTCATAGGAACACTTCTTGGGACCTTTAGACCTTGATTTGTTCAACAGGTGGCGCTGCGAATTATTTCTTTTGGTCTTAACATGTTACAGTGACGCAACTAGGAACAGAGCGGTGCCCTTTATTAATCCTACTTGCACACAGAAGACAGAGAAATTAAAGAAGACAATTAACAACACCAAAAAAAAAAAAACCCCAACAACAACAACAACAACAACAACAAACAAAAACAAAACAAAATAAAACCAAACCCAAAAAAACTCGACAATGGAAAGGCCTGATAGAGTAGCTAGCCACGCTCCTGGAAGAATAACACAGCACGGCACCTGTTCATAGATAGAGAGAGGATGGTTGCAGGCGGCCCCTCTAATTATGTAACCATACACTTGCTTACAACATTTAACCTCATACGAATCAAGTGTCAAATCTAGCTGTTTCAATAATTTATCCATGAAATCCTTAAAATATCTACATTTTCTTTGAACGTACAGTCTTAGACCCAAATAAAAGCGTTTCAACAGTAAAAGATGCGAGATGTAGGACAAAATTTTCGTCGCGATAAATTTTATATTTCATACATTCACGAAAATAATAAAAGGCTTCCTTGTTCGTCGTACAACAGTCACACCCTGGATAGTATAAAAAACCGTTATGGAATAAATTTGACCGAAGTATACTACATTTCATTTGCAAGCGTGCGTGAGGACTGTCACTCTCCTCTCCCCAGATAATGTAACTTATTACATTTCTTTGTGTTCTTATTGAACCTGGGTTTGAACTCATCGACACTTTCAGAATTTCGAACACGAACAGACAGGTTGTTCCAAAGTTTAACTGTGGACGGGAGGAAGGATACATCAGAGATTGGTTCGAGTGCGTACTGAAGAAAGATTTCCGTTTTTCGATTTTTATCATCTTTTTTGTTCATTTTCGGGCAAAATCTTTAAAAAAAAAAAAAAAAAATCTTCTCGGAAACTGATGAGCCAAATACTTTAAAACTGCAAACAAACACGTATGAAGGCCCCTACACCTACAGGTGATACTACATTTTTTTAACGAATTTCTGTGTATTTTCGCTGCTTTTGACTCCTGCAAAACCGTCACTCAGACTGATCTGAAACATGGTGTAAATATAGCTTTTGGGATGGTTAAACAAAAGTTTTCACTAGCTGGTGAAACCTTTGAGCTTTGATTTTGTAACTATTTTGCTCTTTCAGTGTACCTGTCTGTTGATGCATCAAACCTACTGATTACAACGTAAGTCAATAGGGATTGCAAATTTGATGGTAATTCACATTTTCGACTTATCCAAAACCGTCAAGCGTATTTACGTCACACTTGGTAGGGATGTGCCTTGGGTGGGTCTCCCCAAGTTTGTTAAAATGATCAAGCTCCAGTCATTTTAAGATTTTTCTTGTTATTATTATTATTATTATTATTATTATTATTATTATTATTATTATTATTATTATTATTATTATTATTATTATTATTATTATTATTATATACTTTTTTTTGGGGGGGGGGGGAGGTTGCAAAATCTTCAAAAATATTCTTCCAAACCAGCGAGCCAATTGTTTGGCAGTTGCATCGGAACACTTCTGGGGACTCCTGATTTATAACGAATCTTTCAATTTTGGTCCCTGTCGGTCAATGCATGCTTGTTTGTTATGCAAGTCAATGGGGTTTGCAATGGAAAGTCACATTTTTGACTTCCTCTCCAAAACATTCATGCATCAGACCAGAGTGTGACTTATGCGTTGAGTATCTAGGTCATCTGAGGACGGACTGTTCGCACAGCATCTTGTTTACTTCTGTATCCAGCAGTTAACCAAATGGGCCTACCCATGGAAAGTATGCTATTATGGACAATCTTCCCGTTAACCACCATATGGGGGTATATTACCCCTTCAGAACCTGAAATACCCTTTGACAAAATTCTAAATGGTCACAAGTCTTGTTTATTTACATGTAAATTTGCGAAAATCTATACTTCTCCTCTTAATTTTCCTTCTTGTGACCTACTGAAAACATCCTAACTCAAACAATAATAGAAAGAGACTGTGAAGAGAGTCCCCTTGAAACATGTTTGTCACAGACTTTTCAGTTTAACTCAGCAAGATTAACTTTGTTCGCTCCGGGGAGCGCATGCGTATGATGTTGCCACGGAAACTGACGACATTTTCCACCGTGTCTTGAAAATATTTTATCAGCCGAAGTGCGGAGATATGGGAAATCAACTAGAAAAGAAGATTTGTTTCATAGCAAATCTCTATGTGTGCTACAAAAAAATCAAGTTTGAAATGTTTCAAATAAATAAAATTTGAGAATGTGCAAGTTACACGTGGATATATATCCCATCATTGACACTTTCTCGTCGGGGTCCGTGTGTTACGTACGGACCATAACATTATCCTTTGAAATCGGAGTCCGTATAATACGCAGGCCCATTCCTCGTTAATGTGGTAACAAGGAAGCTTCGTTTTATAAAAGTCTCAAAAGCTCTTTCAGATAATAAAACGCCACAAACAAGCAATAACATGTTCCAAATATTTCATAAAGTTTGCTGCACCTGAGTTTTGGATCTCCATTAGATAGCCCATCTTAAAAAGCCTTTAGCTTTACCTTTAGCATTTAAAATTGTGTCTCTATCTTGTAATAGTTTGGAAGATATCAAAGATTTAAATTTTCAAATACCCCGTATGTGCATAATTTTGAACACCTTGATTATATCATACAATATGCTTACTTTCACTACTAGGTCAATCATAGAAACCTTAGCATATCTAAGATTCGCGGCTTTCGAGAAAAGCAAATATTAGGGCGAAATAAATTCATATATAACAGTAAAAACCAGGATGTCTGTGGAGGCACTGACAAAATGAATGGCCTCTCCGTGTGGACTGTATTGTATATAGTATAAATTATGATGACTAAGCTGGCACGACGCCTCGCTGGTATATATATATATATATATATATATATATATATATATATATATATATTCCATGGAGCCTTGGTTCTTTTACTTACTCTTTACGTACTTTTACAGCGAACTGTTTTTGTGTGACGCGCTGCAGATTCTTTCCTGCTCGTGGCTGGCCTCAATGAAAATTAACAATTGAATAAACAGAGAAGTAAATGGACACATGATTAAATAAACTTATTAATATGACTGATACACGGCTGGTTGTCAACCGGTTGTTACTTAGTGCCGGGTGGCAACCAGGTGGCGACCATGTGACGATCACGTGCCATGGCAAGCTTTGCTAGTCACTGGCAAGGTGCGTTCCTTTTCGTGGGAAAAGCTACTGCTCCCTCAAAGCCGACAAACATGTAAATTTATTATGGGTCTTCTCAATTTCGTTTTCCTTGGTTTCTGATACTGCGATACCAATCGAACCCACTCAAGTGGAGTGTCACAAACAATTATATCCGTATATGGTCTATCTGTAATCCTAACCCCAGGGCGCAGCCATCTGAGACTCATAGAATTGCTGGTGCCCAATCAGAGGGAAATAAAAAAAATTCGAGTCCGTACGTTGGGGTCACTTCCGTTCAACGAAGAGTCAGTCATTTGGAATGAAGAGGCTTTGCGAGGATTAAATGGCCAAAAAGGTCCAAAATTCATCAGACAACTCAATCAGTATAGGTCTTTTGCTATATGGATTATATATGTCGAGGCAGCAGGAAGTGTTTAAAACAGGAAAGCAGCACGTGGGTGCCTTGTTTTGTTTTTCACCCCTCTAACCCTAATCAATATTTTCAGTGGACAGAATCTTGGGCGGTCAGAATCTATGTATTCGTTTGTACCAGAATAAGAGGACAAGCATTCTGCTGGTTCATAACAGAAGCTTAGCAAAGAGGTGATAACCAGCCAATACTCAAGATTACACTGTTACTTTTATAACCTTTACGTTCTTTGATTCTCGTATAAGCGAGAATTCTTTGTATCCCGTCTTTAGTACCCTGCCCAGTTGCATGACAGGTATATTTTTCCGTATACCTGTTTTGCGATTAGGCGACTGAATATATATGACCATTGTCCATGGTATACAGAAATTAGCCTCGTTTTTGATCTACATCAAAAAAAGGAGGAAAATATCTTTTTCATATGGTCAATGCATGCAAGAAAATTGTAGGCACGTTTTTTTTTTTCAAGCAAGTTTCAGTATAAGTTATCTAATATGTAAACGGTTAGCACTGTTAAAAGAAAGCGTAGCTTTAATCCTGATGAAGGTGTAGCCTATTCTATTGTGCGACAACGATTGGCTGGTCTTCTGCAACTTTATTCTTTTGTGCGCCACCTGACGGCCAGTCAAAATGTAGCAACAGCTTTGCGTTGAGAAATCCGAAGTTCCCTTCACGCACCCGTGGCCTGTGCTCAATGGTTGGTCGGGATTTTGTCAAAATGGAGACATATATAGATAAATATTATACATTATAGTATTTTTCAGAGATTGAAAACTATTATTCTGAATCATCACTGTAGTTCCTGTCTACAGTCTCGGATGCACGTAACCATGAAAGCTCACTTGCGCTCACTAAAACGCGTAGACAGTAGACATAGCCCTAGATACGATTGCCAGCATTACAAATTTATGTGTTACCGTACGAATCCTTCTTCAAATTACAAGGTCAAAGAGTAGGTCGACTATTAAACTGGTTCTCCAGGCCAACCTCTGGCTCTGCTCAGCATGCGACACTTTTCATTCCGTCAAAACCATTTTTCACAAAAGATGTCACGCTGTTAGGGAAATTGACGGGTTTATTTGCTCTAAAATATATCCAATATTCTGCCATTTCAAGGAACATATATTCGAATTCAATGAAATTGAACTCTTAAGGCTGCTTAAAAAAATGTTCGAAACTATATTCAGTGCGAATTTATCTTATTACCCAGAAGGCCATGCTCTTGACGAAATATTGCACCGTCCACCAAATATTGACTTTTCATCGGCGTACAACAAAAAAGGTATATGTATTACGTAAACGGCTACCACCATAAAAAGAAAACGCATCTTTAATCCTTATTGTATACTTATATATATATATATATATATATATATATACTGAACCCCAATGAAAAGTATCCACATGCCAATTTTGAAGTATTTTATTGTTTATACTTGAAACATTTCATACCTAGACGTGCTTAGAACTTAACAAAGCATTCACTTTTCTGGCGTAAAAATAATGTCACGCTCTACCGACATTAACGTCACTTACAGGCAAAAAATGTCATTAACTGCCCTAATTGAAAGTCACACAAATGTTTCTGTTCAATATGGGATGTGGCCACCTCGAGCATCAACACATGCTATACATCTGCGGCGCATACTGCTGACCAGGGTTTGAATTCTGTGTTGGGGAACATTATTCCATTCTTCCTGCAGAGCTTGGATCAGCTGGTTTCGGGTAGTAGGCCTAGGTGTCCTCCGTTGAATACCTTGGCCTAACTGATCCCACAAATGTTCAATAGGGCTCAGATCGGGTGAGAACGCTGGCCATTCCATGACATTGATGTTGTTCTCATTGAGAAAGTTCATTGTTAATCTTGCAGAGTGTGCACGTGCATTGTCCTGCTGAAAGATCGCCAGATCTTGATGCTGCTCCATAAATGGGACCATGTGCGGCTCCAGCACCTCATCAATGTACCGCCTAGCATTGAGGATCCCTTGAATGACCACTAGGGGTGTCCGGTAGCGGTTGCTGATGCCTGCCCACACCATGACAGAGGGTCCACCCCATCGATCTGCCTGACGGACACAGGCATCTGCATATCTCTCCCCAGTCCGGCGCCACACACGTTCTCTGCCATCTGCTCTGCTGACACAAAAACGGGACTCGTCAGTAAAAAGGACGGTATTCCACTGCTGGCGAGTCCACCTGGAGTGTGCTCTACACCACTGCAGTCGTCTTTCTCTTCTGGGTTGGGTCAGCAGGTTACCCCTGTAAGGTCTTCTGGCTGTTAGGCCACTGCTCCTCAGTCGCCTCTCCACAGTAGAACTACTGACAGGACGGTGATTCACCCCTTGAGTCTCACGGGCTGTTTGGGCTGCTGTACGGAAACGGTCTCGCAGGTGCATCAGCCGGATGTGACGGTCTTGGCCAGGTGTTGTCACTCTTTCTCGGCCAGGCCTAGGCCGATCATCTACGGATCCAGTTTCTTGTTGCCGTTCAATTAGTCGTTGGATGGTGCGCCGAGTACACCCCATTCTTTGTGCGATTTGAGTGATTGGGACTCCACCCTCTGCAAGCCCCAAAGCATGGTGTCTTTGACCTTGGCTCAGACGCGGCATGATCGCCTCAACACACCTGAGACCACTGGCTTTTTTCTTGGCTGAACATCCCTTTTTAAAGCCACTGAAAACATCAGGTCATTTTAGCCATCCAATAGGAGTGGTGGTCAGAAGCCATATTCGGTGCACAAAAGTCACATGCATTATGTAACAACCCAGCAAAAGTTAAAAAGTTGTCCTGAATGACCCTGATGTAGGCTCCAAACCATGCATATATGCACACACAGTACTTAGTAACTTACAAAATTAATGTGTTAATTTTTTTATGTGGATATTTTCATTGGGGTTCAGTATATATATATATATATATATATATATATATATATATATATATATATATATATATATATATATATATATATATATATATATATATATATATATGCGCGTAAATGCCAGAGTTATAATCACCTGCTGTAACAATACCAAGACAGGGACGACCTTATAAAATTGTAACCAAATGGGGAAGTAAAAAATGTAACTGAGGCTAAAAATGATAAATAAATTAGCCCTTGTCAAATTAGTTTAATTGACTGATGGCACCAGCAGTCCATGAATAAGCTTACTTTGTTCAGCAGCTAAGCGGAGAAGTGGAAACCAGTTAAACAAGAAACTGATGATTACTGAACAACAAATATTAAGCAAGCAATCAGACTGTGCTGTCTTCTGACTCTGTGGCAGAGCCATTTGCACGCTAAGAATGCGGAGCACCTGCTAACATGTTACCGAGTGGACCTCCCTTACCGAAATGCATCCTGGGAATTGGAAGGAAATATAGCAGAAACATCGTGGAAGTTTTTGTGGTGAATATATTCCGGAAATAATGTGGCACCTTATAAACGCAGTTGTGGCCACAATGTTCCTGCCTCAGTTTAAGCACAAAATTCCCGGTATGTAGACATGGTCACTGAAATTCCACAATATTCCCGAGGTGCACATCACCACACTCTTTGCTGCTGCAGAAGTGACCATAGTATTGCCGATGTGAACCAATTCTCCAATCCTCTCAGCAGTGTGCTATGTCCACAATTTTCCCGGCAAGTAAATGACCAGAAAATTTTCACAATGACCACAATGCTCCCGGCATGCAGTTTTCACCACAATATTTCCGGTATCTGTAAGTCCATAGTATTTCCACAATGTTCCCGGCATCAGTTGTGGGTACAATATTCCCGGTATCTGTATATCAACAATATTCCCACAATGCCCACAATGTTCTCGGCATCATTTCTGACCACAATGTTCCCGGCGTCTGTATGTCTACATTACAACCACATTGTTCCCGGGTTTTGAAATAACCCCTTTACAACGGGGGCACCGTGAGCAGGGTAGGATCCACGGTGTTTCAGATGCTTTTAATAAATCCGTAACATATATTCTTCTAAAAAATGGTAACTAAAAACACAAAAGACGTACTTGTACATAATATGATTGCCGCCTAACGACACGGCGCAATGGGCAGTTTAGCATTAACCCCAGGAAGACGTGCACTATCCCCGTGAGAGAGCGGAGCAGAAAAGTGAGTTTTAGGTCGGCTCAACAGACTCTTTTCTTAAAAGCCACGTCTCGACCTGAAACTGTTTACTTATTTTGTCAAATAGATTCCCAATGTTGTCACGAAAGGAGTACCCAAGGTCTCCAAAAAACAGACACAGTTTACCCAATATAGACGAGCTACAATAAAGGGCCCCCACTTTTTCTGCCCCATATTTTCTTAATTCCTTTTCTAATTCTGTGTAACATGACATTCATATTGCGTTAAGGCCAGGGCATAATAATGCAAAACAAGCTAAGTGCTCTGTACCATTTTCACACAATTCACATGCAGAGGTACATATTACCCCAACGATCTAAATTTTTAATACAACATGAACAGCCCGTGCGTGCCTTGAATTTCAGCTGTGAGGCACAAAAATCATTTATATTGAAAAAATATACTTGTCTCCAAGTGTAGATGTTTTTACCATACGATACCACGATACCAATACAGAGAACAGCTGTCGTCAAATCTTGAAAAAAAAGAAGAGATTTTATAACTGTCGAGGCTCAATCTCATATATGGTTGTAAACAGCTACCGTTATTGTTACGAAAAGCCTGATCTCAACCAGCATTCCTTAGTGAATTGTGTATCTCCGAGCAGTATGGCCAGGCCACTTTGGGATTTTTAAGATAAACTTGCACCAAGTCTTCGTAAACCTGCTTACAGAGACGAGTCTCTGGTAAGTCGTAAGATATACGATGATGATATTTAATGCGCATTCGATTCAGAATTTGTTCGATTGGAAGCCAGCCTAATTCTCCTAAAGTAGCCGAAATCGCTGGGTTAGATTTGATATTCAGAATTGGTTTTGCTATTGAGTACTGCATTGATCTCAAAATAGAGACAGTTTCCTTCGTATTATTTATCCACACCGCATAGTCATGCAATAATGAAGGTAAGATGACACTTTACCATAAGGTGTTTGTAAATTCCATCTGGTTAATATTTTCATGCGAGGAAAGAATTCCAGGTATATAATTCCTTAGTTTGATCATTTTTGTCTTCAAATATGTCTTGATATGGGCCGTATCGCTCAGTGACTGTGAGAAGAGGATACCTAAATACTTATATGAAGAATCTTCTGCTAAAAAGGAACTTCCCAATCTCCACGGTTGACTTTCTTGCCAATAACCATTACTTTTGACTTTGCGTTATTTAATAGCATGTTCCACTTAAGGGCGAAGTTGTTACAAATAGTCAACATTCTGATAGGGATTCCTCAGTGTCCGCTATTAGACAGATATCATCTGCGTAGAGGAGGCATGGGATGCAGGATCATTTAAACTGAATACATAAGTTTTTTTACATCTAACATATCAATAAGATCAGACATAACAAGAGAAAACAGAGTACGGAACAAAATACACCCTGGTTTCACCCCATGAAGAACTTCATGCCATACATTTTTCTAAGGTCCAAAAATTACCTTATTATCAACCTTACTGTACAAACCCGTAATGAGTCTCCAAACCTTTCCTTGAATACCTTTGTCCCACAAATGAGTTAATGCGCAATCTGTATTTACCGTATCAAACGCCTTTGATATGTCTAAAAATTCTAACCAGGTCTTCAGTTGTTTTAAATTTACGCATAGTGCAAATTCCTTTAAGAGTGAAATATTGTTCTTTTATCCGTCGGTTCGTACGGTATACTCCGCGAGGTTCATTCAAGATGCCGTGACTCTAAATAAGACATAAGTTGTCTTTCGATTACCGAAGTGAACACTTTGTACACAGAAGAGGTGATAGTAATCCCACAGTGGTTCGTAAGTAATTCCCTGGTTCCTTCTTTATGTATTAGTTTCAGAAATATCTGGTATCATTGGTCAGGAAAGCATTCAAGTAATTTACAGTGATTAAACAATTTTACAAGAGACTTAATTAAAACTGAGCCACCATAATTTAAAAATTCGTTTGGTATAAAACCTAGTCCACAAGCTTTACCGTTTCTAAGTGTTTTTAATTGCAATTTCAATACTCCCGAAACCTATACTGATTTCAGTGAGAGCATTTGCAACCCACGACTTGTGACCGCAATTCTTTAACTTTGTCAACAAACGCTCTATTGCTTGAAGTATTCTCCTGAGTATTACTAGCTCCAAGGCCATGCCAACATTCACCAATAACTTTAAAGATCTTCATAGGATCATCAACAATTCGGGATTCATCCCATTGATCGGCAATCCTCATAGGGTTATAATTATTATCATTTCATCTATTCAACATTCGTCAATATTGCCTTGAGTTTCTGGCACCCTTTTGACTCTTGAATGTTATGACATAAATCTTTCTCTTCACCCTCTTAGATCTTATTTGATCTTGTGTTGCATGCTTTCTCTTCAAGTATTCATCCCACAAGCCCGGATTGGGTCAACACCACCTTTTCTGGACCTGTATCTATGAAAACTGTTTGCAGTATCTTTTTGCTTTTAATTAGATTTCCGATTTCGGAGTCCCAAAATTTACAATCATCACCTTGATTATTTTGAGCCCGACTACATTGTCACCACTTCTGCTTATTAAGCCTTTCCATGACAACCAAGCCTCATTTGCTGTATTAAAAACGTTACAATCTGATGCACTTAAAACGGCTGAGTCTTCATTTTTGAAAGCACCGCAGTCAGTCTTTTTGTCAATGTTCCACCTTTTGTATTTGACCTCTTTTTCTGGGCATGACCTTGTATCCCGTGATTGCCCTGACCATTGATAGCTATTGTGTTGTGGTCGCTCCTATATCATAAATACCCAGTTCATCAATAAAGACGTTACTAACCATTGCTAAAATACCTTGCGTTACAATGGCATAGTTAATAAAAGACTTACGCGTTCCTCTTTGTTATGTGTATTTACCTTGATACAGATCGACACAGTTCAAAACAGTCGTATTTGTTGAATTTACAAGGGATTTCAATAAATCGCCATTGAAGCCGCGGTTGTTTAAGGGTGTAAAACAATCAAGACTGCCTTTGAAATCAGCTAGTAAAATACACTCATACCCTTTAGATTTCAGGGCGCACACATTAGCAGTAAGTTCTTGAGCGAGATTTTCACTCTTGTTTTGATACGTGCCATCATTTGGAAAATGTGTTATCCCAACTATAAAACGTTTATTGCAGGCTTGTAGTTTAACACCTACCCATAATCTTTCAAACTCGTCAGTTTTAGAGTTTAATACATTGCCATCTTGTATTGATGTTTGTGTCTTATTGACTAGTACAGCTCGCCCACCCCCAGATGATTTTGGACTGTCGGATTTGGGCTAATCATACCACGAATAATCGGGGTGAATGCTCCGAAAAGGGCCAACTTCTTGATGGAAAGTTTCAGCCATGACATGTTTTGAAAAAGAGTAATTTTTTTAGCAGATGCCCCATTTCACTCCTTTTGGCGGCTCCCAAATTTTGCATGTTACAAAAAGCAAGGGAAAACTGTTTACCTGAATTAATGCCAGGATTTGTTTTCTTATTTTTCCTGCCCCTGTGGTGAAGACATTTTGTTTTGTGCATACTGACCTTGCCAGTATTCACTTCATTGCCCCCAGTTTACGCTGTGCAATATTTAAATTTATGACTTTCCTTGTCGCAATTAAACCAAACGACCCTGGGTCCATCCTTATAGTATGTGTACATACAGATTTTGTATGTCCAGGAACGCCGCAGATGAAACAGACCACGGGTGTACCTGTATTCACTTGATCACCTAGCACTCTAACACGTGAGCCTTCTTCACAAAAAGTGCAAGTGATGCCATGTGTATTGTACTTGCTGAGGTGCGGCCTTCTTCAGTTGACCGAGCGTTACCGTCGGTGTGGTTTTTGTTGTGGTTTAGCGCGTGCTATAACGCTTGTCAGATTGGTTTCTCTGGCCCGTGTTATTGTTAGAACCACGTGGTCCCGAACCGCGCCAGTACTATTCTTTTTAATGCTTTTTTTTAATCCTTTTGATGCCTGCTGCCACAGGTTTACAATGCTGGTGACTCCTGGTTTGGTTGAGATACCCAAGTTTTGCACTAGAGTGAGTAGCCCCTGAGGGTTGAGATGGAGACCATCTTTATAAACCAGCCTATATCTATTGCTCGTTTTGGGGCTTGAATCCACTGTCCTGGTTTATCAAGTTACAAGCTTCCTCCTCACACAGGGCCTCAAGACCAGCATTAAATATTTCAGTGCATTCCTTAGTTCCTCAGTCCATGTTATCGCTGGGCAATACACTGAAACAGTTACAGTACCCCTATTGGTAAAAACTTTGCACCTTTGAGCAGAAGCTTGTAATCTCCAAGAATGTCATGTAAGCTGTGAAGGGTATTACAGTCGTTTGTTCCTACAACAATTGTTATACTGTTACACTGCATAAACAGAGATAAATCAAGTAGCATGTCACGTTCATCATTCACTTGTCCCCCAACTTAGAACTGACAAGTGTGTTCACAAGCTTGTCTGGGTCTACATTTCTGACCATGCAACTGCCGACAAGAAGCCATTTGTCTTTATTTGAGGTTTTTTGTTTATTTGCATAGGCCTCAGTCTGCAAAGCAGCAACGCGCTGCTCGTCACTGTTTTTCCTTCTGCCAGTCTGCCTAAGTATGGCTCGTAATGCCTGGTTCTCTCTGTGTAGTTTTTGACATTCGGCAGCTTTTGTAGCGTTACAAGAGACCAAATCACCGTTAATGTAGTACATATTTGAAGTAAATGCTTGAGATCAGCGATTTCCCGTGTCAAAGTTTGGTGATTAGCTTGCATCTCTTGGCATAGCTGCTCGATCATTGATGGAACAGACCTGCATTTATCACACTTCCAAATCCCAGTTATGTTTTCTTCCGAATAGACATCTTACAAATCTCGACAAGTCAGTCGATCGATCAATGCAGGTAGAACTTTTATGCAAATTAAGGGACAATTTGTTAATTGTAGTGTCAGCATACATGAACAAGTGCCATGAAAATACATCGATATCAAATGTGTCAGGTTATGGATGTAATTGCGTATGAATGGTATATAGGACACTATCTATTTGTTTCATATGAAGTGATAATTCCCGTACAATTTCATGACAAGAAAACATGCCGTAAGGCGAGTGATGTAGAACATGACGGGTCGCACAAGTGCAACGACGTCCTTGTATAGATGGCTTTCAATCAGGTATGGGTGACAGAAATTAAGCTAGTCTAAATCCCGGACCTATGAAAATGAAATACCCATGAAGATAATAAGGGTTTTCCTAAAACATAACCACAGACACAGCTAGGCCGGCAATCTTGACAGAGTTTGAACAACTGACCACGTGCACCGTAGTCATAAAAGTCTTCATGGATCATGTATAGCGTCAGCAGCGTCGACTGCCGAGGTCCCGTAGCCTGATTGACTACAGGGAGAAAACGACCAGCCATAGCCAGTCGACGACTGAAGGCAGTCAGGTTACCCGACATCGGAAGTCGCCGCTGTACATGATCCGTGAAGTCTTTTATGGCAACAGTGTACGTGGTCAGTTATTCCAAACATCCTGTCGCATTACCGTTTTATCCCACCGATACAAGTGTCATCTCGAGTACCTTGTTATATTTGTGTTTTAGTTCGTTGATTTTATTAGACAATAAAGGGAAATGGTATCCTTTTTTGACATGTATACATTACGATTTTTTTCGTAACAAACAAAGTGAATACCTGCACCGGTAATACAAAAATCCTAATCATGCAGTTATGTTGATTTATTCTCATAGAACATCTAATCATATCGGATCACACATTTGATACGACTTTTTTTCTACTGCTATCTACCTTTGGACAGGGATTTACATACTGTACTGTCAGAAAATAAAAAGTAAACACTGGCATTTGCTTAACATGATATTCCTGTTTACTTTTTATTTTCTGACAGTATATGTAAGTCCCTGCTTGGAAGAACTGACCACGTACACTGTTGCCATAAGAGACTTCACGGATCATGTACAGCAGCGACGTCCGAGGTCTGGTAACCTGACTGACTTCAGTCGTCGACTGGCAATGGCTGGTCGTTATCTCCCTGTAGTCAATCAGGCTACGGGACCTCGGCAATCGACGCTGCTGACGCTATACATGGTCCATGAAGACTTTTATGACTACGGTGTACGTGGTCAGTTGTTTTATATCTGTCAAGATTGCCGGCCTGTGTCTGTGGTTATGTTTTAGGAAAACCCTTATTATCTTCATGGATATTTCATTTTCATTGGTCCGGAATTTAGCTAGCTTAATTTCTGTCACCCATACCCGATTGAAAGTCGTCTATACAAGGACGTCGTTGCGCTTGTGCGACCCGTCATGTTCTGCATCACTCGCCATACGGCATGTTTTCTTGTCATGAAATTGTACGAGAATTATCACTTCATATGAAACAAATAGATAGTGTCATATATACCATTCGCACGCAAATACATCCATAACCTGACACATTTGATATCGATGTATTTTTATGGCACTTGTTCATATATACTGACAGTACAATTAACAAATTCTCCCTTCATTTGCATAAAAGCTCTACCTATATTGATCGATCGACTGACTTGTCGTGATTTTGTAAGAACTCTAATACAAGGATAATGGAACCAGTCTATGCATGTCGTGTACTGTAACATACTTAGGCCCTTATGTTTTCTCGAAAAGTGACATTTGTCAGTACAAAGGGTCGTAGCTTTGCTTGCTCTTGATCACTTGTCTCCTTGTTTACCTTTAGGGGCCTTGGATGATTTCTCAGAGTCTTTGTTTGTATTTCTTGTGTTGCCTACAATAGCACTGTTATTAGTGCCAGACGCAGCTTTTCATTGGCCTTTTGGAATGTACTTGGGGGTCGATTTACATTTCACCTGGGTTTTGCTTGTTGAGCGTCCCTTGGCACCCTGACACACCTGCTTTCAATTGGTACTTTTTCTCTAAGCTCAGAGTTTTGGGATTTTCTATGATATTTTTGCTTTGAGAGTGTAATTGAGTCTCTTCTCGGACTTGCAATACCTACATTAGAGAGTCTACTACGTAATCTCATTGAGATTCGTGGGGGATTTTTAGAGGTCTGTTGTTTATTTGAGGCGTTGATGTTTTCTGTTTGGTACTACAAGTACTTGGCCTTCCTTTCTTCTTTAGACCCATGATGTGGCACTCTAGATACTGATACGTGCTTATCCTCGGTCACTGTAGATACTGATACGTACTTATCCTCGGTCACTGTAGATACTGATACGTGCTTATCCTCGGTCACTGTAGATACTGATACGTGCTTATCCTTGGTCACTGTAGATACTGATACGTGCTTATCCTCGGTCACTGTAGATACTGATACGTGCTTATCCTCGGTCACTGTAGATACTGATACGTGCTTATCCTCGGTCAGTGTACCACTGTTACGGCCACATACACCCTGCTCTATTTCCAACGTTAGAACACTGTCATCCAGAATCGGATCAGCAATCATACCACCCAGTGAATCCCTCAAGGTATCATTTGCCTGGTTGTTCGACAGTATCTCTATAGATCAAAACTTCCAGGTGTGTTTTTGAGCAAAAATCAGGCCCAAACCTTGCTCACTGTAAACCCAAAGCGTTCACATATTACCGGATCACACTCTGGAAACGCTAGGAATCAATAATCTAATCAAAATGTCAAGAGTAAAGATTTCCGCTCGTATTTAAAACTCACGCATGAGCATAATCGACATATGTGTGTGCACGGAACTTCCATTGACCAGAAGTCGAAAATAAAAAATATCTTTCTGATCCATGATATTTCAATATAATATTTGACTTCACCACAACAACTGAATGGGCTTGACGGGAATCTACAGCTCCTGATATTAGGTCTCTTTTTACAATATCCTGCCTGGACAACATCTACAATTTGATCTGGCACCATCTACACCTTGTGATCACCCAGGTGTAAAATATATTTTTCCCCTGCAGTCTGGCACCACAAATTTGTCCACCTGTACCCAGCTCACTTCACTGGACATTTCTTCTCATTTTTCAAGATCGGGCACAGTGACCTGAGGGCTTTCATTGTCTTCCGTGCTTGTCAATACACTGGACCCGTTGAACTGTGAGTGCACTGACTGATTGCTGACCCAATAACTATAGGCAGGATATTGGCATGATCCCTTTTTTGGCTCCTGAAATTTTTAAAGACCCAGATGAAATGCTCTGGGCCCAGGAAATACTCATTAAAGACATTCTAGATGATTATGTTCCTATAAAAACCAAGAAAATGCGGGATCAGGAACCTCTTTCCATGAATTAAGCCTTGAAAAGGCTATTTACAATAAAACTCGTTTACTCAGACGTTACAAGAAGTGTAAAGTTCTAAACAGTATCACTTTGATAAATAGTTCTTGGAAAAGGTATCGGACACAGCAAAATCAAACAACTTAAACAAGACGATGGTCCATCAGACAGTGCTTTCAGGAGAGATGCGAGGGTGGACCAAAGAATAATTATTTCTGGAAAGGCATAAAACCATTTCTTTCTTCAAAAGCAAAAGCATCTCCCTCTTTAATGATTCAGGATGGTGGTAAGGTCTTCACAGACTCAGTTGAGGTTGCCGACTCTGTATTCTAATTTTACTCATATATTGCTGAAAATATCGGCTCTTATTGTCTATCGGCTTTTCGAGCAAGTTTTAGCAGTCAGCATGTCATTATCCACATATGCGACACTTGGAGGGATGCCCTTGAGAATGGTCTACTCTTTAGAGTTTTACTCCTGGATTTGTCGAAGGATTTTGACTGCCTCCCCCACGCACTGATCACTGCTAAACTTCATGCATATGGCATGACGATCCCATCCATTAATTTACTTACAGACTATCTTCTGAACAGAAGACAAAGAGTCAAAAATTCTCGATACAACCAGTTGTTGGAAATCCATTTTCAAGGGCGTCCCCCTGGGCTCCATTCTTGGACCATCAATTCTTAATATTTTTATGAATGATGTTTTCTGTGCCGTTACAATACCATATTGGTCAAGGCTAATACTAAAGAAAGCTTAGCCAATAAGATAGCTTTAAATGGTCCATCACTCATTACATGTTGTGAAGAAAATCAAATGGAGGCTAATCCTTCCAAGTTTCAGTGTATGATTTCTAATGAAGACACCTCATCTGAAATACACATAAGGGGATCTACTATTACAAGCAAACAAAGTGTCAAACTGCGTTGTGTTCACCTTGACAATAGACTGAACGTCTCTCATCTCATCTCTAAAATTATTATGTCAGCTTCTATGCGACTGAACTGTCTGCTTCGCCTCGGCCATTTTCTAGATATTAATACCAGATTTGTGTCTACAAATCCTTTGTCCTTTCGAATTTCAACTATTATCCAGCTGTTTGGCACTTTTGTGGAGCTTCAAACTCTGCCAAAGTAGAGAAAATTCAATTTAGAGCTCTGAAATTTATTTTTGATCGGTACAATCTGGACTATAGAACTCTCCTGAAGATGGCAAATCTTCCTACTTTGGAATTGTCCAGAATTAGAAACATAGCTACTGAAGTTTATGAAGCTGACCAGGGCAGCAACCCTAAATGCATAAACAGTGTCTTCAAGCCCAATACTCATGGCTATTCGAGAGCAAAAATTACTTTGAGAGCATCATTCTGTCACACGACTAAAGGGGGTCTTCATTCTTTCAGGAATTTCGGTACTAAGATTTGGAACTGGCTCCTCAATGAGCTCACAACAGCCAAAGACTTCCCTACTTTTAAAAGACTACGTAGACACTGGGATGGATTTTCCTGTAAATGCTCCTTATGTCGAAATAATCTATTTATTACTTGCACCCCATTTTTACCATTGTTTAATGCTGTACCAAGTCTCTCATGCACGATCCGTTTACGCCGTGCATTTTATAATTTATGTAAATGTTTTTACAAGTACTATTTTCTATCATGTGGTACATATTCTATCTTTGCATCGTTGTGAGAGGTTGCTTTCACTTTTATCTGATTATTTATACACACTTTCAAAAATTGCTGGGAAGCTAATATTAATTCGTTGTAAAAACTGAGCATAAATGTATGTATGTATATATGTATGTATGTATGTATACACATTCTTAAAGTTGAGAAATGTATTAGATCATGTGAAAAAGAAACTATTTACTCACAATTACTTCCGTCTTAAATTTCTTTGTTAATCACAAACAACAGAAAAATGAAAACTTAAATTGACACCTTTATTTGTAGCCGAACAAAAGGACATGGCAGAGAAAAATAAAAAGCAAGAAAAAAAACAAGAGAAAAACAAAACAAAAACAAAAACAAGAAAAAAAACAACAACCAAAAAACAAACAAAAAACAAAACAAAAACAAAAAAAACAAAAAAAAAAAAAAAAAGAAAAAAAAAGGAAGCAAACAGCAGCAACTAAAGAAAAACAATTGTCCCGCTAAGTCCAAATCATTAACAACAAAACAATGAATACACATATGAAAATAAACCAAATATGAAAAATTTTAACTGAAAATACCAATTGCATTGAACAGGTATCAACTCATTAAATTACCCATAATTTCAACATTATCATACATGCTGTATTTGTATTAACTATCCACTACGCATGTACAATAGAAGAACCTATCTAAAGCAAAACGTAACTACCCAGGACGAAGAACAAAATGAGATTGAAATATTTGCGGGAAAAAATGCCCTCCCAATACACCCAGCAAATCTCAATAACATTTCAATATACACTGAGCGAGTTTACCTCCTTTGCATTTCAATACACTCAGCGTGCATGTCTCATTTACATTTCAATAGTCAATAGTTGGAAATTATTTCAATTAAAATGTAAAAGTAGATCTTTCAAATGAAATATTCTAATCCAACCTAGTAATCTTAAATTGCTACTTACTTATAATGTATTTGATACATGTTCCAAAATCAGAAAGAAAAACAACAAGATATTAATGAAATAGACAGGATCAATTAAATATTTTGGGACACAAAATCCCCATTGCATTACAGCTGAGTCATCCAGCATGTTGAATACAGCGCCAGAAATTGACAGTGCACTCAAAGTATGCTGGGAAATTATAGCTGAATTCAAAGCCATGTGCTTGTACACTTTGATTAGATTTAGAAAATTTTTTGTTTATCCGTGGAGTTCCTGGTATCATAATTTTGAAAATATATAAATAGCCACATAGTTCCCAGGTTAGACTGAGACACTTTATGGCTATACTATGAATTCCCAATTTCATTGAGTTTGACAATTCTGGGAGATGCACAGAGTTTTCGGGTTAGACTCAGATAATCCCTGGTTATCCACAGAGTTCACGACATCATTCTGAAAATTTAAGAAGAGCCACAGAGTTCCCCGGAAAGACTTTTAAATGTTGCCCACAGTATTCAGTTTGAACATTTGTAAAAAGACACAGAGTTTCCGGGTTTAACTTAAGATAATTTGACAGGATCCACCAAGTTCCCGGGATAGACTTGTAAAAAATTGTACAAAACTCTCTGGGTCCACTATATTCCCGCCATAAAACTTTGATCAAAAATGTCCTTTCATAGTGTTTCTCCTATAAACTTGATTCGATTCATGAAGAAACATCTTTGTCGACGTTATATCCGGCATTGCACTTTGCAAACGCCCCACATTATGTCCACAATGTACACGATATTCCCTGGGTCCAGTCCACAGAATTCCCACATTTACCATGATATTTCTGGAGTCAGTCCTGTGTGACCACACTAATTTGCAATGTATTCATCATGATGCATGATGTTTTTCCGCCATTGTCACATTATTTCCACCATACATCCACTTTAAATCCTTAATGTTTTCTAAACTTTCCACAATATTCCTGGTTTCCACAATGTTTCAATGACGGCTGTGGCAAGGGGGTACCTGTCTGCCAGTTTACGGGGAATATATATATATATATATATATATATATATATATATATATATATATATATATATATATATATATATATATATATATATATATATATTATACAGAAAAATATGTTGACAAATGTTTCAGTGTTTTATCTTCTTTTCAATCTTGTTCCCATGATATTTCCAGATTTAGGCCTACCTGCCTCTTGTAAAGATATATTCGACATGTCCAAAGCAAATCCCAGGAAATTAGGGGATGGCGTCTTTCACATCCATGTAGGGGGTCAGAGGATGAGAGTGTACTGTGACATGACCAGAGACGGGGGAGGTTGGACATTGATTACAACAGCTACCACCTCTTATGGCTGGAGTGCGACTACTGTACTGGGAAGAAATGTGGACAGGCCTTCACTCAATCACGATTATTCCATTCTTGAACAGGCAGACGCTATTAAGAGCCATACGAAAGGACCCAAGTTCCAGGTAGGATTACATTAAATTTTAACAAAAATCTTATAATGTGTGCTTTTTTTGTTCTTGTTGCATTTGTTTCTCACAAGTTGGGGCAATACTTGTAACACCAGTCCATTTTGTTCAGGACGCACATCACCACCGTAGATGACACACCGCCAACCACTGACGCTCCCAAACAAAACCATGGATGACAAACCTCAAACCACTATGGCACTCACACGAACCCAAGGACAACACACCTCAAACCACTATAGCACTCACACGAAACCAAGGATAACACACCTCAAACCACTATAACACGAACACGAAACCAAGGACAACACACCTCAAACCACTATAGTACTCACACGAAACCAAGGACAACACACCTCAAACCACCAGCACTCACACAGATCAAGGACGACACACCTCAAACCACTATCACTCACACGAAACCAAGGACAACACACCTCAAACCACTAGCCATCACACAGATCAAGGACGACACACCTCAAACCACTATCACTCACACGAGACCAAGGACAACACACCTCAAACCACTATAGCACTCACACGAAACCAAGGATAACACACCTCAAACCACTATAACACTAACACGAAACCAAGGACAACACACCTCAAACCACTATAGTACTCACACGAAACCAAGGACAACAAACCTCAAACCACCAGCACTCACACGAAACCAAAGACGACACACCTCTTTCCACTAGCACTTACAAAAAAACAAGGACGACACACGTCAAACCACTAGCCCTCACACAACACCAGGAATGACACAACCAAAACTACTAGCACTCATACGAAACCAAGGATCACTAACCTCAAACCGCTGATACTCACACCAAGTCAAGGAAGACAGATCTCAAACCACAAAACCATGGACTTTTAAAATTACCAACATTCATGCATCACGAGACTAGGAGCAACAGCAATTGCTGACACGTTAAAAAGAGACCACCACTCACGCCTTACACTGGCAGCAACACTACATTGGGTCACACGCTTAAAAAGACCACCGCTCATGCCTTACACTGGCAGCAACACTACATTGGGTCACACGCTTAAAAAGACCACCGCTCATGCCTTACACTGGCAGCAACACTACACTGGGTAACACGTTAAAAAACACCACCACTCATGCCTTACACCAGGAGCAAAACTACATTGGATGAGACGTTTAAAAAGACCACCGCTCATGCCTTACACTAGCAGCAACACTACATTGGGTAACACGTTAAAAAACACCACCACTCATGCCTTACACCAGGAGCAAAACTACATTGGATGAGACGTTTAAAAAGACCACCGCTCATGCCTTACACTAGCAGCAACACTACACTGAATAACATGTTTAAAAAAAAACACTGCTCCTGCCTTACACTAGCAGCAACACTCACGCCTAACAAGACCAGTGGGAACACTGCACTGAGTGACACGTTTCAAAAGTCCAGCACTCATGCCTCACCTGACCAACAGCAACACCGTGCTTGACTCACACCATTTAAGAAGCCAACCACTCATGTGTCACAAGACCAACAACAACACCACACTGGATGACACATTTAAAAAAAGCGCACTCACAGTACGACCATTGATGACAAAATCAAAAGACCAGAACTCAACCTATCGCCATGCATGATAGGCTCCATTTCCAGAGACTACATGTGTAGCACTCATACCAGCCCAAGGAGTAGAGTCGTCAAAGATCAACTTTCAGCAACTACTGCCATGGAAGCTATGGTTAATAAAGCCCTGTACTCACACTACCAACATAGGCGAAATATTTCAGAAGGCACTCATACCACCGCCATGGAGGACACACATCACAAAATCTGCAGTCACATCACCACCTGGGTGACTTCAAAGGACGTGCACCCACGCATTTTCATGGACACTTCCTAAAGTCTGCACTGGCACTGTCAACATGGGAGATACATTCCAAAGATATGCACTCACACTACCGTAATGAAAAGCACACTTGTAACGGACTGCTCTCACGCTACCCAAACGTAAAGCGCACGTCAAACGAGCTGCTGTCACACTACCAACACGTAAAGCGCATGTCAAACGAGCTGCTCTCACACTACCAACACGTAAAGCGCATGTCAAATGAGCTGCTCTCACACTACCAACACGTAAAGCGCATGTCAAACGAGCTGCTCTCACACTACCAATACGTAAAGCGCATGTCAAATGAGCTGCTCTCACACTATCGCTACCTAAAGTGCACGTCAAACGAGCTGCTGTCACACTACCGCTACGTAAAGTACACGTCAAAGGAGCTGCTTTAACACCACCGCTACGTAAAGCGCACGTCAAACAAGCTGCTGTAACACTACCAACATGTACAGAGCATGTCAAACGAGCTGCTCTCACACTACCAACACGTAAAGCCCATGTAAAACGAGCTGCTCTCACACTACCAACACGTAAAGCGCATGTCAAACGAGCGGCTCTCACACTACCGCTTAGTAAAGCGCACGTCAAACGAGCTGCTGTCACACTACCAACATGTACAGAGCATGTCAAACGAGCTGCTCTAACACTAGCGCTAAGTAAAGTGCATGTCAAACGAGCTGCTCTCACACTTCCGCTGCCTAAAACGGACGTCAAACGAGCTGCTCTCACACTACCGCTACGTAAAGCACACTTTAACCCTTAAAGTGCTGATTTCAGATTTAGGCAACAGCTTTCTTGGGACACTGCATGCAATGCGTGGAAAGCGTCCCAAGGAAAGCTGTTGACTAAGACTACTTTTTGCTTTAGACTGGCTTGTTTGTGTATCTCCATAAGGAATTTTAGTCTTTTAGCAATCATATGCTTAGCGGTAATGAGAAAACTGTAGCTGTGATTGGCACTTTAAGGGTTAAACAGGCTGCTCTCACACTACCGCCATGTAAAACACACATCAAACGAGCTGCTCTGGGACTACTCAGACTCAGACTCAAAATCTTTATTCGACAATAAACACAAAATTATAAAAAATTATAAAAAGTTTTGGGCAGGAGACTCTCATTAAGGCTGTTTATAACCACTACAATGAGAGCCCCCCCCCCCCCATCCGAAATACATTACACACGTATGTGTGGATGTACAATATCCTTATGTTATTTATAAAAGACAATATCCTTATATTATTTATAAAGGACAGGTGTAGTGATATAAATTGCTGCAAAGTATAATCAACTATGTATTGTTGTATTTTATTACCTTTATTATAGAAACCCTTTAGTTGTTAGGATGGTCTCTGAGAGTAATTATGCGACTTTACATGGCAATCAGCTAGTATGCAAGCAGCAGAATAATTATCAGTAAAATATTGTTAAGCATAATGGGCGAACCCTATTCTGCTATGAGTGTGTACTTTGTTCAAAGCAATATCTGACGCTGCCGCTGCGGATAAATACGTCCAAAAGCATCAACATCTCTCATACACATCAAAATTCAATTTTTAGACTCATAGGTAAATGTCGATGGGTATTGTAACGAGGATTGTTCAATAACATGTGCCACACGTTTCCTGTTGAATTTTACGACATACAAATTTCGAGTTTCATTGTTTCAAATGTTAAATGAAGTCTACAGAATTAAATAGATTTGGCTATAGTTTATGTTTCTGGAGGGTAAAATGTGTAATCAACATTTTGTTTATTGACGTTGGAAAACGAAATGCTTACAATTTCTACGGTATTTATTATGGTTTTACCTTAATGTGTGGCAAAGTGATTCCTCGCAGTCCATATGGGCAAGTACTGTGTGTCAGCTGTGGCGACACGATTGAGTTCACAGTTGGAAGGTCAGCATGCAAGTGTTGACGCCTGTGTCTGTGGTGCACGCACACGAGTTCAGTGGTCTTTACGGAGGCCTGAATAAATGGTTGGAGAACTGGCTTTTTTACGACAATATGCTAAATGGCCCTTGGCAGCCAAAGTTACCAAATTCATGCAAATGAGTTCACAAATGTAATACTAAGTGAACGAAGCAACTTCCAAACATAAAACGTGGCGGCCCAGTCGCGTAACATGCAGTGACTATTGCTTTACTCCTGTTTATCCTCCTCTCAGCGGCATTGATCCCTCGTGCAATTATTTCATATGCGAAAATATATACTAAAATGTCACATTACCTCACCTTAATTAAGTATTATGTTGTTTTCTTCACTTGTCTTCACAATATCGAACAGCAAACATTTTATGTCAATGGTGTTAAACTTTGAGACCAACTTTCATACGAAATCAAAAGTTCGGTATCTAAATAAACCTTTAAATGCAAGTGTAAACGAGTCCTGACTGACAGAAAAGTGGACAGAAATATTTTTTATCTTTGTTTCCCGCTGATCTAGAGAATCTTCATCACTCGCCTGTTCATGTATATCAATCCTTAAAGTGCTAATCACTGCTACAGTCGTTTTCTTATTACTGTTAAAAATAGAATGGTTAAAAGATTCAAATTTCTCATGAAGATACCTATTTATTCAAATACCAGCAAGCCTTGTCTAAAGCAAAAAGTAGTCTTAGTCAACAACTTTCCTGGGGGCACTTTGCGCAAAGTGCCCCTTGGAAAGTTGTTGACTCAGTCTTAAATCAGCGCTTGAAGAGTTAAGGCAACAGTTTTCTGTTTCTTTTAGTAGCTGTGATAAAGTTGGCCATCCTAGTGTTGTATACAGATTTCATTTATTTAGATGGTGTGTTTTAGGAGGTTTCATAAATTTTACTTGTACTGGCAAATTGTGGATAATAGGACAGCTATGGTAATAAGTCTGCTTATGCTGATATTTTGGCGCAATCCTTTCATATTAAAATTCTAAAATTATGTGTGTCCCTGTGTAAATTTATTTGCACAGGTTTTTTCATGTATTAGACGTAACAGTGGCTTTATAGTAAAAACTTTCAATCAATCTCTTATGGAGAACTTACATGAACGCCGTTTCATAAGCTGTGCATGGTACAGACGTTACGCTTTGGAACGTTTGGTTTTGAAACTTCAAAAGAAGTTAGCATTGGATCAGATAATCAAAAGCAAAAATGTGTCAAGCATTGTTCCTCGCCGTTATGCGAGTGTCCCGACTTCTTTCTTATACAGAATATTTTGTATAGTACTCGTTCTAACTTTTAAAAAAATTTGGCATTGTTCAGGTGCTATCTGACCACCCTGCTGTCGTACATATTTACATATACATAAGTGTCGTTTGGTGAAAAAAAAATGCTTTATGATCTTTCACCATCCACAGAAACGTATTGCTATCCCACATCTTGAAATTGACAAAGAAGAAATTAATGTGTCGATGAATTTTAGTTTCTTGGCATCACTCTGGACAAATACATGACTTGAAAAAAACAACATATCCAAAAAATGCATCCAAAATTTCACAAATTATAAGTAAACTGAAGTGATTGAAATTTTTTTCTTTCCTCCCATATCCGAAAGATTATTTGCAATTCATTGATATTACCTAAAATTTAACTATGGGCTGCTTGTGTGGGGACACAGCCTGGAAAGGTAAGAAAAAATTCCAAAAAGGCTAAGCGAATCATAAATCATAGCAAATTTAATGATCATACCGACCCAATCTTCCAACAATTAAAAATTCAAGAAATATACACCTTTTGTCAACAATTCATAACACCAACATCCCAAATTCACCATCATGATACCAGAAATGACTCTTTGTTTAAACCCTACACACGTCACATTTTTGCCAAAAAGGGTTTCAGGCATGGAAATGTACGTACTCTGAATTCCTTTCCCAATATGATAAATGAAAAAAATACGTTCGCACAAGTTACGAGTTATTTTTCAAATTATGTCAAAATAACATTTCTCAATAATTATGAAACTACTTGTACAACATAAAATTGCTGTCTGTAACTCTACTTGCTCCCTGCTTGTGTATGGTATTTAACTTATTCAGCATACTTTCCATACACACACAGACACATACAAACACACACACACATACATACACACACACAGACACACAGACATACACACATACACACACACAGACACATACACACAGACACAGACACACAAACACACACATACGCACAGACAGACACAGACACAGACACACACACTCACTCATACACACAGACACACACACAGACACACACAGATATATATATATATGTATATATATATAAATATATATACACATACATATATACATGTAGATTTGTGGCTGTCATTTTAATATGTATCTTTTATTTATTTTTAGGGTGGCGCACATGAGAGCGGTCTATCTTAGACCTTAATGCGTCTCACTGACCATATAATTTGTATACTTCTTTGTAATCATACATTTAACTGTTTTGTATTATATTTTGTATGTATACCCTGTGTTGTTATTATGTGTATACATTAATACTATGGTTGAATAAAAAATCCTAATACCCGATTCCATAATGCCATAATCTATTTATAATATACATATTTTATCTGAAATAGGTTCTTATACTATTGACCACTGGACCTCCAGAAGTTCGGGGCTGGTTTAAACATATTCCATTGACAAATTGCATCAAATATTAAAAAAAAAAAAAAATAGGAAAAACTGGTTAAGCCGTGTAGGAATGCCCTTTGTGGGAGAGAACAAGCACAACTGGACATTACCAGATGTGAACATAAAACATGATAGAACCTTCGACAAGACTGATAGTTGGCCATAATGAGCCCCCCTCCCCCATACATTTATACATTTGGCTGCATAATTGTTGATATGTTTATATTATCATGTGCCTATCTGGGTCAAATAGTATTATTGTTATTCATTTATAGGGCATTACCTACACATTAACACCAAAATACTAATAGAGGATGAATGGATTAAACGCAGTCTTTGTAATATCCATATTAAATCACATCCACAAAGACACCACTCCCTGGGGACCGGCATCTTTTAGCCATCCGTTTTGTTCATACGAAATTAAAATTTCATATCCTTGTTGAGGTCGTCAGCTCTTAAGAATCCCATTTTCTCAGATGTTAAGATGGGTTTCATCTAGAAATGTCCCTGCACACCAAACATTTTCAATTCCTCAAAGTACATGTGATTAAAAATTTCTTGTTAAAAGTATATGAAATATATATTTTTGATGAGTCAATTAGTAGCTTTGACAAGTGAATGAATGTATGAAACTTTATTAAATGCACCACAGAAATACAACTGTAGTAATTTGTAAAAAAACAATACATACGTACCCCTATTACAATTGGACCATACACTACGGAAGCGTACATATCACATATATCAAACACACATTTACAAAATCATAAAAAACTACAATTAACCAATACGCAAAACATATATATATATATATATATATATATATATATATATATATATATATATATATATATATATATATATATACATATATATGTATATATATACATGTATATACATATATATATATATATATATATATATATATATATATATATATATATATATATATATATATACATACATATATATAGCTATGTTACATGAAATTGTCACTACTGCATCGTAATTTTAATATTAAGTTAAAGGGATCCTCTTTACTTAAGAATATTCACAAGTATGTTTCTGCTATTTTATTTTTTTCTGCGTCATCCAAATTCAGGAGAAACATAATTTTATCTTGACCGTCAAGTGTGGTAAATGTAGGGGAAATATTGGTTATCGCATTAAATGAAACCGTTCTTTTTAGCTCAATCACTAATGGGCCTTTGTTGGTTACCCAGGCCTTTACCAAGGTTAATACTCCCACTTAATTACAGTGTCAAGATATTATTTTTATTTTGTTTTATTGAACCCCCGGTAAACGGGGAAATATTTACATCATAGTTCAATTAAACGAGATCAGGATACTAATATTATACAGAGAACTTAAATTATCTACATAATCACAAAATACCCCCACAATATTACGAAATCATACAGACAAATAAGAGGAAATGAAAAGAGTCAAAACAAAGACAGATTAAAACTTAAAATTGGGCCATTTTGTGTTCACTAGATCCGTTTAAAGTGTAACCCGGCGACTATAAAAAATTCATCATTAAAAGAACTATTTCATGTGCTTAGCACAAGTCACTGAAATAGCCTAATTGATAATTGAAAAACAAAGAAAAAGAAAAACAAACACACAAACAAAACCAAAGAAACTGAAACATAATTTTTTATCTTGCAGTATCGCATTGAAGTCAACGGACGGGGTCGCTGGGGAGGCATATGGACGGCGCCCGTGTCCTACACGTTCACTAGCACCACCGACAGTCAAACAAGCGTCGACTTGGTCAAGAAATTTGATTCTTGGACATATAAGGACACTGGTATTCGGAAGCGCATGCCTTGGTTCAATCTCAACCACTGTTGTGCTTTGCTTACTGTTCGAGCTCAGACTCAGGCAAATTGGTGGGGAACTCTGATCATGCACAGTAAAACCACAGGCGACAGTCACAGGAAGGCCTTCAATGTGGCACCATGGATTGCTGGTCAGGTTGACAAAGAAAATCGGTTCTATTACTGGCTGCGAGAGAATTAAAAAAAAAAAGATAAATAAAAATGAGTTAAAACGATCATAACTGAATATATGTGGTCATTTTGGCCTTTTTAGTTCTGATGTGGCTCGACACACAAGAGCACTAGGGTTGGCCTATTCGTTTGAGGCATGTCACCTGGACCCACTAGTTGTAATACATTCCTGATATTCACCCGTTCGTGGCCACCTTCTCCTTGAGTATGTTAGAAAAGTATAAAGTGAAGTTTTAATGCCCAATTTATCCTGTGTGACGAGCCTCATCTGGATAAATGCCATCTAGGCCACTGACCACAGGAGGAACACCCTCAGTTTCAATACAGCAAACGGACTTGTAGTTTTGCAGCACTGGTAAATGGAGTAAATTCTATGGCCAAGCTACGTCTGCCAATTTGCAGCTGTGGCCCATGGACCCCACTGGCCAGAAACCTGTGCACGTCAGGCTAGTTATTGGTTTCGGGAATAAAAAAGGTCAGTTGATCCTAAAAACAGTTTCTAGACAAGCAAAAAATTCAAACATTATAGTGTCTGCTGATAAAGTTTGGGGGAACCTTCAGGGGGTACAGCCTGAAACATAAATACATGTAGGCCTATTAACTTTTTCTGAGAGAAAACGCAGGCCTAAGATTTGCACTCCCCATACATCCAAATATGTAGCCATTAAACCTTTTACACACACGACAATACCCAGGTGGGTAGTTTTGTGTTAAATGATTCCGCCCTGAGGGGCAGGGACACCAGGACCTTGTGTGACACGTGACTTTCTTAATCAATTTTGATGTTTAATTAATTTAATGAATGATGCAGCCGCGGAGTTGGTTTAAACATATTTTATTCCATGACTAATCAATTACACACAGCCAAGTGGTTTTCAAAGCAGTCTGTCATGCAAGGCAATTGGGGAGGAGGGCTTAGCCCTATACAAACCCCTCTTGCTGGGAATTGACAAAGAGACAGGACAGACAAGACACCACACAGCCCGGCGCATTCCTCCACGACGTAATCCTGTCTTGACTGCAGCGGAGTATTGCACCGAACCAACAAGTTTAAGGAAGACACTACAGTTTGACAAGACAGACAGAAGGGCTGGCTGTATAAAACTAAACCGCTGATCATCCACATGGTGGGACTCCGCCCACACAGCGATGGACGGTAGCAATAGTTGTAATTAAAAAACATACAAATATATAGGCCTAGTCGCTGTGGTACTTTCCTTGTGTACACAATTCATGTTATGGCATCTCGCTGAAAACGCTTGGTTTTTACAATATATTCTTGAACTGAGAGAAAAATAATTTTGTTGTCCTCAAAGGGACAATTTGGTGATACCAATATAATCGTTTCTAGAGTAAATGGAGCAAAATCTGAAATAGATGTATGTAAGCTGTCTCTTTGGATTGTATAGAATGGACAAATAAAAAAATAATGCCAAGTATCTTCTGTACCTTGCCCACAGCGACAATTCGGGGATTCACATAAACCAATGGCATGTAGGTGTGCATTCAACTGACTGCGGCCCATCCTGAGCCTTGCTTGAATAACAGCCAGGTATCTTTTTCCAACATAGTATAATTTAGTCTCTTTAATTGAGCGAGGGACTTCCGAATCTATGTGTTTCTTGAATTCACTTAAGGAATTTGAATTTCGAATGTTAAGCGGAAGCTGATTGCAAAGTCTCGTGGTGCTGGGGAAAAATGTATTATTAAATAGATCTGTTCTAGCTCTAAAATGAGGAAGGTTTTCAGCTTGTCTTGTATTGAGTCTGATCTGGTTTTGATTTGAATAAATAATATCACTTAAATATCCAGGGGCTAAGTTATGAGTAATTTTATACATTTGGATTAACTTGTTAATTTCTCTGCGTTTGGCCAATGCTTGAAGACCCGTTTCTTCGTATAGTTTAATATTAGGGGTAGTTCTCGTAGCACCAGAGATGACACGTGCGGCAGCCAGTTGAATGCTCTCTAATCTTTGTGAGTCGCCCTGTGTGCAGCCATCCCAGACCACGCCACCGTACTCCACTAGTGGTCGAATGAATGATTTGTATATTATTTCAAGGGTTTCTCTGTCTAGTAAATACTGTAAACTTTTCATGATATTAAGTTGTTTGGAGGCTGTAGCAATACTAAGATCAATGTGATCGTTCCATCGGAGGTCGGATCGCATTATTATCCCTAAGTGTTTATGTTGGTCGACGTTTTCTAATTGATGATTCTGGAAAATTAAGGGAGGGTGATAGACTTGATTTCTTTTCAGAGATACTAACATGGCATCCGTTTTTAGGGCATTGAATATCACCATCCAATCTGCTGACCAAGAGTCGACAGAGGACAGGTCTTCGTTTAAAATGTCTGCAGTTAGGTGGGGATTATCGACAGTAAGATATAGAGATGTGTCGTCAGCGAAAAGTTTGATTTTGGAATGAATGATATCCACGATATCATTAATAAATACAAGAAATAACAGAGGACCAAGAACAGAACCCTGAGGGACGCCCGCATTGATAGTACCCTAAGTAGATGTTTTACCGTTAATAACGACTCTTTGCTGACGATTTGAGAGATAATTTTTAAACCATTTAAGCAATGAGTGTGAGATTCCACTGCGTTCGAGTTTGAATAGGAAGCCTTGGTGCCACACTCGGTCAAACGCTTTACTGATGTCCAGAAAGACTGCTCAGACCTCTTTTTGGAGATCAATAGCGAGAGAAAGTTCATGATAAAGGGAGAGGAGTTGATTAACAGTTGAATCGCCGGGCATGAATCCAGATCGACTAGAAGATAAAAGTAAATTTTCTCTGAAGAAATTGGAAACATATTTAAAAACTACCTTTTCCATCACTTTTCCAGCACAACTTAACAGGGAGATGGGTCGGTAGTTATTACATAAGTTGGTATCACCCTTCTTATGCGAGGGTGATATGGGCCTGTTTCCAGGAACTAGGAAAGACTTCCTGACGTAATGATAAATTAAACAATTTTGTTAGCGAGTCGCAAATAAATGGCGCCCCCTCTCGCAGTAGAATAGCACTGACACCATCAGGGCTGGTGGCCTTCGTGATATCTAAGCTTTTTAGGATATCTAAAACCTCGTCGCGATTAATCTGAATTGAATTTAGAAGTACTTCCGGTGGATTTATGGTTGGTAGTGCACGGGCTCTGGATATGTCGATATTACTCTGGTCGAGAAAATAGTTGTTAAAAATTTCAGCTTTCGAGAGATTATCGGTTATATGACAATTATCATGAAGTAGTGATGGGATAGCATGGGACTGATTACGATTCATAAAATATTTATCCGTACGCCACCATGCCTTAATCTTTTTATTCGCATTCTTTAGGGAGGTCCCCTAATTTATTATTATAATTTTCCTCTGCTGTCTCTTACTGTTCTAGGTATTGGTTTCGAGTGGTGGTGTAAAAATTCCAAGAATGAACGTCATATTTTTTATCTTTGGCCCTGTTGTAGGCGCGATGAACTTTCCGTCTTGCAGAATTAAACCATGGTAAGTCCAACGGACGCACTGTGATGGATCTGCCCGGAATTGTTTCTTTTGCGACATGAATGAATAGTTTAGTCCAGTTATCACAACAAGAATTAACATTTTCCGAAATAAAACAGGCATCCCAATTAGCTTGACTTAAAGAGTCTCTAAATATATCAAAGTTGGCTTTTTTATATTCCCAAATATATCTGTTATATGATTTGTCCTTTTTGCGCCGAAAGAGGATATTTGAGTCAACTACAGAGTGATCACAATTACAAACGGGTGGCAAGACACGAGGCTCTTTAACAAATGTGGGTATATTGGAAATTATTTGGTCAAGACAGGTAGCTGTAGTAGCGGTAATTCTCGTGGGTTCTGTGGGCCGCGGAGTTGCGTGAGAGTGTCCTAACAGGCCTACCTGAAGAACGAGGCGACCAACTAAATTTAAGCCTGTCGGTGGCTTAACTGTCTCATAAAATGAAATGTAGGTTAGGTCCAACTTAGTCACTAGTCTGAATGACGCTGCATTGTATTTGTAAAGTAAACAGGCGTTTTGGTTTAAACATATTTTATTCGGAGAATTACCATTGGGAAGGAGGGCGTAGCTGTATATAAATCCTTCTTGTGGAAAAAGACAAGTTCACAGGACGCACGTAACAGCACATCCTCTGCGCCGGCACTCGTCGAGTTAGGCAAGGACGTCGGTGGCTGTTGGCAGCGCGCAGCCGACCACTCACCGTCGCCCATGCAGACAAGTGGGGGGACTTGAGGAGAGTCGCAGCAGAGGCAAAACAGGTAAAAGGTGGACGCCACTAACACAAGGCACATCGAAACGTTTGCTTTTTGCTAGGAATTCTTGCACTGATAAGAATATAGTAATATTTCTCTCAAGGTTGCAGTCACTATCGCCAAACAGAATTGTATTAAGACAGAATGATGCAGAAACAGCATTGATAGACAGATGCAGAATACCGCGTATAGTAACATATCGGGGACATGTGAGGAAGTAATGCCAGATACTTTCGCTAGCGGCGCCACACGAACAGGCTGGAGACTCCTTTATTCCTATTTGGAAAAAGGTGTCCGTTCAATTGACTGCAGCCCATACGCAACCTGGAATGTAAAGTAGATAGATATCTGTTGCCCACATTCAGACGTTTCGGATATTTCATTGGACATGTTTTGAGGTTTGAAATACTCTTTTTGAAATGGCCCAAAGTCGGTAAATTTCGTATATCTAGTGGTAAAAGATTCCATAATTTAATCGTAGAGGGAATAAACGATTTATCGAACAGTGTTAATCAAGTTTGGAAAGGAGGAAAAGCTGGACGTCTGCCCATATCGAACTGGCTCCTGGTGTTATAGGGGTGATTTTCATCGGGAACTGGGACATTTGGAAGAGCGTAAATAGCTAGGCGTTAATCTGTTAACTATTTTGAACATCATGGCAAGTTTAGACTGCTTCCTACGCTTATACAAAGTCTCCCAGCCAGTTCCTTCGTACAATTTTCCACTAGGTGTAGTTCGCATTGCTGCCGTTACTATACAGGCCACAGTCAATTGTTAGTCCTCCAGAAGTTTTACGTCGGTTTGTACGCAGCCATCCCAGGCTGCTCTGCCGTTTTCTACAATGGTCCGTATAAACGAGAAATAGATTGTCTCCATCATTTCTCGATCTAACGGTGCAGTAAAGACTTCATTTACCTTCGTTTATCTGTTTGGAGGCCTTGGTGGCAATTTGTTTTATATGAGCGTTCCATTTTAGATCAGATTTCAGAGTGACGCCTAAGTTCTTATGCTCGGCTACGTTAACTAACTGATGCCCCTGAAAAATGAGCGGCGGGTGGTCAAGAGTCTGTCTCCTCAGAGAAATGAGCATAGTGTCCGTTTTAAGGGCATTGAAAGAGACTAACCATTCGTTAGGCCATTCGTCCAAGGATGCAAGGTCTTGGTTAAGAATGGTGCCGGCGTGAACAGGGTTGTCAAAAGGAAGGAAAAGGGATGTATCGTCAGCAAAAAGCTTGACGCTAGAAATTACAACATTAACAATGTCGTTGATATAAATTAGGAAGAGAAGGGGTCGTAGGACTGACCCTTGGGGCCCACCAGCAGTAATGGTTCCCCAGCTACAAGATTGAACATGAATAACTACGTGTTGTTTTCGGTTATGAAGATAATCTTCACACCAGGACAGTAAGTTTCCGATAACACCATTTTTCTCTAATTTATACAAGATAAGGGCCCCTATGGAAAGCAGCCTGAGCGCTGATCAGAGCTACCCTGTATAAATAAATAAATAAATAAATAAATAAATAAATAAATAAATAAATAAATAAATAAATAAATAGATAAATAAATAAATAAATAAACAACAAATAATTAAATAAATAAATAAATCAATAAACAAAAAACAAATAATTAAATAAATAACTAAATACATACATACATAAATAAATAAATAAGTAAATAGATAGATAGATAAATAAATAAACAAATAAACAAAAAACAAACAATTAAATAAATAAATAAATAAATACATACATACATACATACATACATACATACATAAATAAATAGATAGATAAAAGGATAAATAAATAAATGAATGAATAAATAAATAAATAAATAAATAAATAAATAAATAAATAAATAAATCAAAAGCTTTGCTTATGTCAAGGAAAACAATTTTTGCTTCTTTTTGTTTGGTCGACAGTGAAACATAATTCGTGGTAAAGAGAAAGTAACTGGCTTACTCTAGAGTCCCCAGGCATAAACCTGGATTGGTTTGCAGATATTAGCAAATTATCTCGAAAACAGTTGAACACATGTTTGAATATAACTCTTTCAACAATTTTGCCATTGAAACTCAAAAGAGATATGGACCGGTAGTTGTTGCACAGATTTTCTTCTCCCTTTCTATGTAGTGGTGTCATATTGGCTTCTTTCCAAATTGATGGGAAATGTTTTTGTTTGAGAGACAAAATTCATGACTATTGGGACCGTTTTTGTAATTTTTGGCTTTAGTGTAAGCGCGCATGACCCTGCGCTTTTCACATCGTAGGGATGAAGAGTACCATGGAAGGTCATCAGGATGGATTGAGACTTCTTTGTTTTGAATACATTCTTTAACAGCGCGCAAAAAACAGTCAGTCCGAGAAATACAACATGCGTTTATGTCATTAAATAAAAAGAAATTGTCCCACTGAATTCTACTTAAATAGTCACGAAAATAATCAAAATTTACTTTATCATACTCCCAGTTTAATCTTTTATAGACGTTCCTTCTTACGCCGAAACAAAATATTTGCGGATACAATACTATGGTCGCAGTTAGAAATCGGTGGCAGGACGATTATTTCATGGATGTAATTTTGAATGTTGCTGATAATTTGGTCTAAGCAGCTTGAGCTATTACTAGTTATGCGGGTGGGTGCTCGAATATGAGGAACAAGAAATTTGGCTGTAAAGAAATATTCAAGTGTTTTGCCTGGAGCTGTTGAGAAGTCGGCATTGAGGTCGCCAATTATGAAAATATTGTGAGTACCAACAGTTTTTACATAGTCAAGATTTGTTTGTTGCTTGTCCCAGAAAGACGATGCGGAATTAAGAGGTCTGTAGACAACCCCCAATAAGAATTTATTATTGTGAAGTTGGATTTCAACCCACAGAAGTTGTTGTGAGACATACATATCAACATCATCTCCCATTCCATTAGGACGATCCCTCCGAATTATAGTGTGAAAGTTATACAAAGCAAGGTCGTGGTCGGGTGAACTGTCTGGTAAAAAAGTTTCGGACAAAGCCATAAGATCGTATCGCTGGGCAATATCGGCACGGATGCACCTTAGTTTGTCTTGGGACCAACTTCGAATATTAAGATGACAGAGAGTAATATCACGCAAATCGTCAGTTGGTCCAGGATTTAGATGAATATCTCCAGCCAATGAAATTACAAATGGGGCAATTGATAATAAATAAACGTCCACATTCGAGCGTTTCCTAAATGAGATTGAATTATATACGTGTATTACGAATAGCCTTTGTCTATGTAAACTGCAGAAGATATTGTTAAACGTGCCAGCAAGCCATACATAGAATAGGCGTATGGAAGGCGAATATTAAAGGCATGTAAAAAAAGTAAATCGGGCATGCACAAGTTATACACGTAAGCATGAGTGAAAAGATCATACACTAGCACAGCAATAACACTTATAAAATTCTAAGTATTCTTAAGAAAATGGAATGCATAATAAACATATATTTGAACCACTGAGGGCTATAGCAGACATGGTAGATTAATATAAAATGAAAGTATTTTATCAGATTGTTGTAAATTATTACACGTATGTCGTGTGTACTAGCGGTCAGCCAAGCGTGATGTGCCATCGTAAGGCAAACATTTGAAATTGTCAATACAAAACATATTCCTGTGGAGATATAAGCGGGTCAAGCAAGTAATCGTGAAGTATACATAACATTGTGGGATCAGAGTCCGACACACGATATGATAAGACCTCGATATAATAAATTGTATGATAATTGTTAAGGTTGATTTAACTGCGTGTAAACATTTTAAGATAAGACACAAATAGGCTATAAGTATCCCTTGAAAAAGACTAGTACGTCCATATAGGTACTTATTGGAAATAGACTTGAACCACAAGTGATTGAAGCAAACATGATAGGTTTGGTTATAGATGCAGTGGTTCATCAATGTGTTGTACATTACCACATTACCTATTGGTTGAGAAATACACAATAATGCGCAGTAAGTCAATTGCAATGCAGATAGACGTAACGTTTTGAGTACGAACTGCATTGTGAAAATAACGGAGAATGGCATGGGATTGCATTTTGAGGAGAGAGGAATGAAAGTGTGTACTAAAAAATGTACCGAGGTCGTAACAATATACATTCCTGTGGAGATACATGCATAAGGCGCGCCCAAACAAATGTTAATAAAGCACAAACAAGGACGCCTGATAAGATAGTGGCATAAATCAAAAGTATACTGACCAGTATGTGCCATTAAGATTCCAATATGGGTGGGAGCCCCAACGATAAGAAACACAGAAAAGAATAAACACAAAACTTTCAATAATCACATGGTCACAGAACAAGATAGGCTGTGAACGTGCTTCATGGCACCGGTAGCAATGCAAGAAAAATGTACGTTGCGAATGGAGTATCGCAGGTAGAAAGATAAATTTGGTTGCAAGAGCTGCTTTAAATGCGCCAGTTGGAAGTATGCTCGCCTTGTTTTTCCCTGGGTGAAGAAAGGGGCCAGTACCCACAACTATCTTTCGCTGCAGTTGCAATAACTGGAAGTCGAAACAAGTATTTCCGTCTTTACAGGCGTCTTAAAGCTTATTGCTAATCTTATATTCCCGAACTTACGTTATCAGAATACAATTGATAATCATCACTTAGTGACTGACCTGCATGTTTTATTATTCTTAAGTTTATATGTAGGATATTCATGCAGACTTGTGACGGCCAAATGCATACTCTCTTGTTCTAAGGAACTTTTCTGTATGAAAGGGGTTAATGTTTATGTGAGAAATGCCTCAAACAAGTAAATGAGATACGTATGTTACACGTGACTTAACATCTTAGTCGTGCGGTGGCCATTTCATCTTGTCAGGTAATCGTGAGTAGAAGGTAAAGTACCGTTTCTGACGCATTTTTGAGGAGGCCGGAACTGTGCATACCTCTGACGTCATTATAATCATCTTTGAGGCTGTTCAGACATTCTCATCAGAATCTAGACGTTTTATCTACTAATTTAGTATATGATCTAATTATAAGTCTCCATTATCTGCCATCAATTGTATTTTACAAGCCGTGGATTTAGTCTTCTGTTCCCGTCCAGTGTGTATTGTATATATTCCTGTGCGTCCTTTTATGTACTGGAGAGCCTCCAGATTAGTCTTTGTGTACTATTAGGCAATCCAGAGAAAATAAATATGTTTATAATAATAATTAACACCGTAATTAACATTATTATGATAACACCATAATCAACGTAATTAACACCGGAATTAACAGGATGATCAATGAATTATATCAGATCGCTTGCCCATACATGAATATCGGTGTCATGATGGCCGGCGCCAACCGTTTGGATGCTAATCCTCTCATACATACACAGGCACGACATAAACCTTTATGTGATCACAATAGTAAGGAGACAGACTGTAACCCGCGGGTCTATTTCAACTTTAAGATGTTATTGAACATCACAATCCATCTAATCACAATCCCATTGTTTGTGAGTTCTGGTTGGACGATGTAAAAACAATCAATTGCAAACGACAGTTTAAACAGAGACTTGCTTGGTATAAGACAACTCGTGGGCACAAGGAAAGATCAGGGTTAAAGTTTTATTATTATAAACATATTTATTTTACCTGGATTGCCTAGGTAGTACAAAATTACTAATCTGGAGGCTCTCCAGACATACAACGCAACACATGGTCTATGTACAAGACGCACAGGACAAGTACAATGAAAGATATATGTTAAACGGAAAGCATTACAGTCTATATATCACAATAAAGCATACATCGTCAAGTTTATACCTCACATAAAATGTACAAATAACCCATCTATTAACGATTCAAATTAGTTTCAGCAACATATGACACACCAGACCTTAAAAGTGAAACCTCCGAGTATTGATTATGAATTTTTGTACACTTGAAAAAATTTGTTGGTTAACTTCAAGTGTAAAGTCTGTGTTGCCATATAACAGAATTTGCACCAAGCGTTCACTAGCTACATGGCCCATTAAGCTTGAGTGAACCCCTGGTGCGACAATATCTCTAATTTCCTTCAACAGGTTTAAACGGGGGGCAGCATGTAGTGGACAAAAGAGAAAGAAATGAATAATATCTTCGACGGGATGACCACAATCACACGATGAAGAGGCTATATCGTTTGTTTTGAAGAGATGTGCGTGTAGACCTGAGTGACGTAGACGTAACTGGGTTTAGCAAATATTGGCAAAACGGTCACCATGAGCGTAGTATGGGGGGACATTATCAATGGCCAACAAAGTTTGTTTAAGGGTTAATTTGAATTTTGATAGAGAAATCGAGCTACGTATGTCGTCCGGTAGGTTGTTCCACGATTTAATTACTGAAGGTAAGAATGAATCCCCAAACCGTTTTGTACAAAATTTGACCTGTCTCAAATACTGCAGTGTTCTAAGACTACGACCACTGGTATCGGCTGGTTTTAAGGGTACTATACTTGATAAATATTCGGGACACAATCCGTGGTACATTTTGAAGAAAGCAACTAGTTTGAAATATTTACGCCGGTCTGCTAGAGTTTGCCACCCTAATTCAGAGAGTAGACGGTCAAGCGAGGTGTGGCGGCGAGCGCCCGTGCAGATTCTGGCCGCTTCATATTGCACGGACTCAAGAAGGTCCGAGAGTCCTTTGCTGCAATTATCAAAAAGCACACACCCATATTCAAGTATCGGACGCACCATAGTGAGATATAGTTTGCATAAGGTATTTCTAGATAGTTTGAATTTCAGTCTCTTCAAGACAGCAAGACATTTACTGGCTTTATCTATAATTCTCTCAATATGTGCATTCCACGTTAAATTTGAAGATAGAGTTATCCCCAGGTGAGTGTGGCTGGTTGTTTCCGGTATGACTTGATCACCCAGAAGTAATGGAGGATGCTCATATTTGTCGCGTTTTGTCGAAAATATTAGAGAAAGAGATTTCAATGCATTAAATAAGACGTGCCAAAGATGACCCCACTGGTCAACTTTTCTCAAATCACCGTTCATGCGGTTCGCTGAGATGGTGGGATTTTTTACAATTTCAATGGTGCTAGTATCGTCGGCAAACAATCTTATATCACATGATATGTTATCTACAATGTCATTTACAAATACAAGAAATAAAAGGGGTCCAAGAATAGATCCTTGGGGAACTCCGGCTTCCACGGGGAGCCATTGTGAGCAGTGGCCCTGGATGACCACTCGTTGCCGACGATTTGAGAGATAACTACGTACCCAACGTACCAATGATGCTTCAAAACCCAATTGGCGTAGTTTGAACAATAGTCCCTCGTGCCAAACACGGTCAAAGGCCTTGGAGACATCTAGAAAAACTATTCGAGCTTCGTTGTGGTTTTCTAAACCGTTATAAATATTGTGCAGTATGCTTATTAGCTGATTTATAGTCGAGTCATTTTGTTTGAATCCTGAGTTTTTGGACGTTAATAGGCCTTGACTAACTAAGTATTCATAAAATTTATCAAACACGAGATGCTCCAATACTTTGGACACATTGCATAGCAAGGAAATTGGACGGTAGTTAGTTTTGCTTTGTCGGTCGGACTTTTTGAACACTGGACATAAATTTGACTTTTTCCAGCAGTCGGGAAATGAAGATGACTGCATTGAAAGATTGAACAGCTTAAGCAGTGGGTAGCTGATACCAGTTGCCACATTTTTTAAAAGGAAATTACCAATGTTATCGGGACCAGTTGCAGAGCTTGTTTTGAGGGAGAGCAGAACTTTTTTAACCTCTTCTTCGGTGAATATAAACGTTTTGAGCCTCTCATTAGTATGATATTCGAAAGTAGGTAGAGTAAAGGTATCATCAGCTTCAAGCTTGCTCCGACTGGCGAAGTACTCATTAAAAATTTCGGCTTTCTCTATATTATTTGATATAACATTTTCATTTTCAATTAAAGGCGGTATATTTTGATGGATCTTGCAACCCAGTATGGATTTGGTCAGGCTCCACCATTTTTTGGGGTTTAAATTTTTGTTATCTAGATCATCTCTCAGTTTTGAGAAATAAGACTGGATAGCAGATTTATTAGCGTTTGCAGTTATGTTACGAAATTTCTTATAGATTTGATAATGTACATCGTATTTAGTTCGTTTGTAGCGCCTCCATGCACCATCCCGTTTTCTCCTCATTCTTTTAATAAATGAATCGATCCAGGGTTTGTCTTTTGGTCTCACAAAGATTTCTTTGCTTGGAATATAATCTTTGGTAATGCTGAGGAGCAGATCAGTCCAATAGGTTGCAATATCATCAATGCTGTCAAAAACACTAAAGCCAGTATCCCACGGAGCATACAACAGTGAAGAATTTAGCCCTTCGAAATTTGCATTTTTGAAGTCCCATATGGTGCGTTTAAATGGACGATTGCGCATTACAGTTAAAGTAAGGGTACAGTATATAACAGAATGGTTGGATGAAGAGACTGGGGGTAACGTTCCGCTGTTGATGATAAGACCGGGAGAGTCCGTAATAAGTAAATCTAATAGACTTTCAGTGTATTCAGTGGATCTCGTGGGTTCATTGATAAGTTGGAAAAGATAATTTTGGGAGATGATATTAAAGAGTTTTGTACCCAGCTCGCTGTCAGTATGATCCGACTCCCATTCTCTACATCTATCGTTAAAGTCACCGAGTATGATAAGGGCAAAAGGGTTGCTTTCCAGTGCAAGAGAAATCGAAATCGAAAGAGTGTCTAAGAAATGATCACGGCACTCTGCTGTTTGGCCTGGCGGACGGTAAAAGGTGCCGATAAGGATACTGCCTCGTCGCGTTTGAACTTTTGTCCATAAACTTTTAACATTGTCATGTTCATACTCCCTGCAATGAGTAAAAGGAAGTGAATCCCGCACATACAGCATGACACCTCCATCTGCACCCGATGCCCTGTCTTTCCGAAGAGGGAGTTGGTAACCGTCTAGTGAGAGAAGATCGTTAGGAAAACTACTATCAAGCCATGTTTCGGATATCCCCAAGATATCAATATCCTCATTTTGCATTAGTAATTGAAGATCGTCTAACTTTCCCTCACTTTTAATACTTCTAATGTTGGCATGGCCTAATTTTAGTTGTTTTGTATCAGATGGTCCAGGATTTGGATGGACATCGGATGCAGTCAGGAGGTGCTTAGTTACAGATATGCAAATGTGACGTAAGCATTGGAAAACATTTAACATGAACAATAAAGAAATTAAAAAGATAAAGCACAGGGGCACCTTCAAATCATCACTTAAAGACAAACAAACTTCTATCTTAAATATGTCTCTTCGCAAGTTGAAAATACCAATAGCTGCCCGGTGCTGAGCATAATTACAACCCATCGATTATCTATGAGGAACAAATTCCTGCATAAACAACTTGGGTTATTTTACTGTTGGACACGTATTTGATTTTTGCTTTCTGTAGTAAGAATAATTGAGTACTTTCCGGGAACATGAACATGAATACAAAAAGATTAAATACAAAATTGTTCAAAAAAAGTAGAGACTTACGAAAGGCGGAATTCATTTTATACAATAATTAGATTTAACTGGAAATTATGATATTCATTTTTACAACAATACCAGATTCCATAAAGAATGACAAGAATTCATATACCGATAACACACAAATCAGTAATGCACCAGGAAAAAAGACCAGTGAGAATTTCAAGTGATACGTACCAGGTAAAATTCAATTATATGTAATAGTGTGTATCGTGAGGCACATATATTCTGCCTAACCATGCTCCGATCTCCGTGTAGTAGAGAATTCATTTCAGTAATAAATTGAACCTAACTTACTGGTCAGCATGTATATGGTACTGTGCCTCACAAATTCTCTGGGGCTAGTAATAACAGTGAATATTTAAATTGTAGTACTGCACTAGGTAGGATGCAAAAGTGAATAACGCCAGACACACAAAGTTTTGCGGGAGGCTTTAGGGGTACAGCCTTAAAAATAAATGCAGAGATGTACAACTAAATGATGTTGGACAAGCCGTTGACGCACTATCTTACAGAAATCCTTCTTGCTCAGACGTAGCTCATTGTGAGCAAATAAACAATTACTGCAGTTATATTGTACATTGCTGTTTAAAAGTACAGGAAGTATCCTTCCCAAAAACATCTGATAAAAATCATTATCTTGGATGGAATAAAAGGTTTAAACGGGAAAGGGATGCTGCCATCTCTTGGTGGTAGATATGGAGAGGCTGTCGAAAACCGAGAGAAGGTGTTGTCCTAATAATGAGAAATACCAGAGCATCATATCATTATACAATTCCATGGCTAAAGCAAGCGGAAGATCATATAAAGAAGGGGGAGATTGCTGAGAGTATTGCAGAACAGAATCGCAGAAAATTATGGAAGTTAAGAAAATCAAGAAAGGTTCAGCTGTGGTTGCATCAAATATTGACGATTTTACTACATCAGTTGATATCTTAGAATGATTGGCGTCAATGTATGAAATCATTATATACATGTATCTGATCCATCAATTGCACGCAATATTGAATCTATTATCAAACGATTAGACAGCAATATCCAAGCAGACAGCTGAGGGGCATTTGAAATATGTGTTGTTACTAAAAGACTGTTAAATAAACTATTCTAAAGTTAAAACCAACCTGATAAGTTTGATGGTAATGTTGCTCTATCTTCAAATCACATAAATTATTTTCCAGACACTGTCCAATTCCATTTAGGTTTGTTTTTCACCAGCCGGATGTAACATGTTTTCCCTCCGGACCTTATGTTCCCAGCCATTATTAGTTCAATACCAAAGGATGATAATGGTACTTTGTCGGACTTCTGACAGGTTTAAAAGCGTCATGCTTACTTCATATGTTTGCAAGGTTATGGATTTAATTATTCTACAGAAGGATAGTGGATTTCTCCAAACTTATGATTCACAATTCGCCTTTAAGAAACTGTACAAAATATATGTACAACAATTCTTTCACAGACAATTTTGCATTACTTTATCATGGAAGTGATGTACATGCATGTCTTATTAAAGCTTCCAAAGCATTTGACAAAGTAAAATTTGAAAAACTGTAACAACTTCTAATGGAGCGCCAAGTGCTCTCTGTACATGTACGCCTGTTTTTTGGCTGGGTATTTGAGACAGCAAGTTCGTGCGCTATGGGAACAGCGAAAATACTTATACATATACTGTGCTTAACGGTGTTCGTCAGGGTGGTGTAATATCTCCTGTGCTGTTTGGACGAACTCTTAAAGATGCTACGAAAGGAATGTGTAGGATGCAATTGGTTTATATTTTGTTGTAGTCTTAGGTAATGCCAATGACCTACCACTTTAAGTGTGAGAGTGAAAAGAAAATGCTTAAAATTTGTGGAAATTATGGAAAACAATATTGAGTAACCTTTCGTGCAAAGTACACAGCATGCTGGAGATTCTCTAAACACAGTACAGATAAGTATCCCAGTTTCACTTTTTGTAGAAATAGTATGACATGGAAAAAGACAATTGTACACTTAAACCATGTTTGAACACATACACAATATAATTACTGCATAAAGTGTTTCTCCAGGCTTTGCCATTTTCCATAAGTCGAGAAAATATAAACTCTCCTGCCAGACACTCATACGGTTGCATAGTACAATGATAGGTCCTATCCTCGAATATGGGTGTGTCCAGTTTGACAATTGCACTGAAAACCCTTCACAATCTATAGAAGCTGTGCAGTATTTATTTATTTATTTATTTATTTATTTATTTATTTATTTATTTATTTATTTATTTATTTATTTATTTATTTATTTATTTATTTATTTATTTACTTACTTACCTATCAATCTATCTATCTATCTATATATCTATCTGTCTATCTATCTATCTATCTGTTTATTTATTTACTGAAGCTACCCCTTCACAGCGGGGGGTGCATGCAGGCAGGGCAGAACCCGCGGCACGTCAGATAAAAACATTACATACAATACAGCAATACAGTATAAAATATGTACAGTTATTACAATATTTACCTTATCTAAAATAGGTCGGTTTTACCCTGACGTGTCTGCGAGAGACTCACGTCGACCTCCCCACACTTCCATCAAATACTGCTTCGAAATCATATCAAAGACTTTACCCGGGGTTTCACCAAAATTGTAAGCATGTTTCCCAAGAAATAACCATAGTTTACTTAAACTGGATGAACTACAAAATCTGTGCCATACATCAAGTGCTCCTTCTGACCTTAGTGTGCATTCCAGCAGGTTATAATACTTGTTTCGGATAATATTTAGGGAAAGACAAAGAAACAGAAAATGAATTGAATCGTGAATCCTCAGTAGCACCTTTACATAAATCACATTTGGTATCAGTTGTCACTTTCCATTTACACAAAACCTCCGTAAGGCCCAAACATCCTGTTAGCGCTTTGAACTTTAATCTAATGCCATTAAAATTATTAGAACCAAGCATGTATTTTTCTCCAAACGTGGATCGTTTTATCGATCGATACCAGTACAATGATGCAAATTCGTCAATATTTTGGAAAAACGAAAAAACTTAACTTCGTAAAGTTTGGCTTCATAAACGGTTGGAGCCAACTGTCATTTGCATCTTTAAGAGCCCTGTCCAACCCAACATTTTTAAGCACATTGTGCATCTCGGGGAGATATGGCCAAACATTATATATTCCTTTTGAATATTCTTTATTTAAAGCCACAAATATCTGCTTACATAAAGGCGTGTCTGGTAAGTCACACTTTATTCTATGAAAGAACTTTATGCGCAAACGATCTAAAACTAGATTTATAGGGAGCAAACCGAGGTCTCCTAGAACTGCTGCCATTGCCGGGGTGCATCTGATTTTTATTACAGCCCTTGTGATCGAGTATTGGATTGACTTCTAAATAGATACACTCTTTTTGATGTTGTTTAGCCAGACGGCACTTCCATGTGATATAGAAGGAAGTATAACATTTTTCCACATGGTATTACCAAAATTAACTCTATTTATATTGTCATGGGGGGAAAGTATGCCACACATAAAATCTCTTAGATGAGCTGCCTTAGATTTTGAATGAACTTTTATATACTTCTATGTATCAGACAGAAACTGTGCAAAGACGATGCCCAAGTACTCATATGTAGTACATTCTGAGATGAACATGTTGCCCAGCTTCCACCTTTTTCCATGATTAACCCGCTTACCTATAGTCATAACTTTTGACTAATCCTCATTGAAAGACATGTTCCATTTACATGCGAATCCATCTGCTATTTAATATCTTTTGAAGGTTTTCCTCGCTGTCGCCAAGGAGGCAAACATCATCAGCATATAGCAGACTGGGAATTTTGCCACTTCCAAATTGAATCCCCAGATTATGGCTACACAACATGTCTGCCGAGTCCAACATTGCAATAGAAAAGAGAGTAGGGGATAATATACATCCCTGTTTAACTCCTCCGGTTACTTCAAACATTTTACTTTCTAATGGCCCGAAAATAACTTTGTTTTCAACTTTATTATACAAACCCCTAATGAGGCACCATGCCTTTCCTTGTATACCTTTCTCCCATAGATGAACAAACAGTAGATCCCTATTTACCGTATCGAATGCCTTGGAAATGTCTAGGTAAGCTAACCAAGTATTCTGTTTTTGAATCTTTCTCAGAAAACAAAGACCCTTCAAAGTAAAAAAAATGATCCTCCAGTCGGCGTCCTTTGCGGTATGCTCCCTGAAGTTCACCTAAAATTCCATTTTCCTCTAAGTAGGTCATACATTGCGTTTCAATAATAGAGGTAAAAAGTTTATACACATTGGACGTGTTGGTGATACCTCGATAGTTTCCAAGACATTCCCTATTGCTGCCCTTGTGTAAGGGTTTTAAATAGCCCTGGTGCCAATGGTCTGGATAATATTCCATAAGTTTACAGTAATTAAATAATTCCACCAATGACTTGATAACCATATTACCCCCATGCTTCAGAAATTCATTTGGGATATTATCCACTCCACATGCCTTTCCCAGTTTTAGGCGTTTTAAAGCGTTGCCAACCATATCAAAATTTAATATAACATCCGTAAGACCTTCAGATTGACCACATTCTAACATTCTAAGTTCTTTACCCTTTGTGATAATGTTGCCGCATCCTTTTCGCTCCCCCCCCCCCCATGTTCTGCTCCCCAAGGCCCTGCCAGTACTACTTGAGCACCCGACATAGTTCCTGTGGGTCCTCAATAACTCGTGTATTATCACGAGGGTCTAAAATCCTAATGGGGTAGTCAGTGTTACAATTTAAACGTTTCACCATACGCCAATATGCCTTGGTATTTTTTTAAGCTATTCCACAATTCCATGTTATGACTTGTATTTTATTGTTCACTTTCTTTGTCTTAATTTTTTGCTGGATAATATGTTTTCTTCTTAAATATTCATCCCATAAATTTTGCACCAAATCAGGGTTGCACTGTCCTTTATGCGACCAGTAACGGTAGAACCTATTAGCAGTTTTCCTGCTCTTAATCAAATTTCCTATTTCTGAGTCCCAGAGGCGACTGGGTTTGCCTTTGGTTGTTTTTTGACCCACAATCTTTTCCCCTGCTGTAATAACAGTCTTTGACCAGGAGGCCCATGCCTCGTTAACTGATTTAAAGTTTCTACAACCCCAAGAACTGAGACGTTTATTCAATTCATTTTGAAAGACATTCCAACCACTGACCTTATTTAGGTTCCACCTAGAAATGTTTTGTTGTGGGGGCTTAATTACGTCGTTTTGGTCACGCGATGTTTGCATACTTAAAACTGGTGTGTTGTGGTCACTGCCTATGTCGTAAATCCCGAATTCGTCGGTCAGCATGCTAATTACTTCTTTGGAAATACCTTCTGTAGCGATGGCATAATCAATACCAGATTTGTGTGGTCCACGCTCCCACGTGTATTTACCTTGACACAAATGAGAACAATTTAGTACTGTGGTACTTGTTGTCTCCACGAGAGTCTCTAACAAATCCCCATTAGAACTACGTTTATTTTGGGGCCTGAAACTGGGAAAACTGCCACTAAAATCACCCAGTAGCAGACATTCAAAGCCTTTTGATTCAAGCATACTCAGGTTACCAATCAGCTCATTGGTAAGAATTTCACTCCTATCTTTATCCTTTCCATCATTGGGGAAGTACACAACTCCCATCATAATATCCTTATTATTATCATGTATTTTTACCTTGATCCATAGTCTTTCGAAACCATTTTCTTTATAATTCAAAACCTTTTCATCACACACGGTAGCAAAATTTTTATTGACAAGGAAACCTATCCCCCCCCCGATTTTTAAAAAGCTTCTTCTCTCGCTTTACCAACCCATACATAATCGCTGTTTGTGTTTAATATACTGAACCCCAATGAAAAGTATCCACATAAAAAAATTAACACATTAATTTTGTAAGTTACTAAGTACTGTGTGTGCATATATGCATGGTTTGGAGCCTACATCAGGGTCATTCAGGACAACTTTTTAACTTTTGCTGGGTTGTTACATAATGCATGTGACTTTTGTGCACCGAATATGGCTTCTGACCACCACTCCTATTGGATGGCTAAAATGACCTGATGTTTTCAGTGGCTTTAAAAAGGGATGTTCAGCCAAGAAAAAAGCCAGTGGTCTCAGGTGTGTTGAGGCGATCATGCCGCGTCTGAGCCAAGGTCAAAGACACCATGCTTTGGGGCTTGCAGAGGGTGGAGTCCCAATCACTCAAATCGCACAAAGAATGGGGTGTACTCGGTGCACCATCCAACGACTAATTGAACGGCAACAAGAAACTGGATCCGTAGATGATCGGCCTAGGCCTGGCCGAGAATGAGTGACAACACCTGGCCAAGACCGTCACATCCGGCTGATGCTCCTGCGAGACCGTTTCCGTACAGCAGCCCAAACAGCCCGTGAGACTCAAGGGGTGAATCACCGTCCTGTCAGTAGTTCTACTGTGGAGAGGCGACTGAGGAGCAGTGGCCTAACAGCCAGAAGACCTTACAGGGGTAACCTGCTGACCCAACCCAGAAGAGAAAGACGACTGCAGTGGTGTAGAGCACACTCCAGGTGGACTCGCCAGCAGTGGAATACCGTCCTTTTTACTGACGAGTCCCGTTTTTGTGTCAGCAGAGCAGTTAGGCCAAGGTATTCAACGGAGGACACCTAGGCCTACTACCCGAAACCAGCTGATCCAAGCTCTGCAGGAAGAATGGAATAACGTTCCCCAACACAGAATTCAAACCCTGGTCAGCAGTATGCGCCGCAGATGTATAGCATGTGTTGATGCTCGAGGTGGCCACATCCCATATTGAACAGAAAAATTTGTGTGACTTTCAATTAGGGCAGTTAATGACATTTTTTGCCTGTAAGTGACGTTAATGTCGGTAGAGCGTGACATTATTTTTACGCCAGAAAAGTGAATTCTTTGTTAAGTTCTAAGCACGTCTAGGTATGAAATGTTTCAAGTATAAACAATAAAATACTTCAAAATTGGCATGTGGATACTTTTCATTGGGGTTCAGTATAAAACACCATCTTCGCGGTGGAACATCTCAACCATTGAGTACACAGAAAAAATTTCCTGAATTAAAAGGTGGTTCAGCTCACACTGTTCAGCAATACCGAGGTTTAGTACGTTGCAGAGAAGCTACCAAAGCCCTCACGGGCCTTTTTTCCTCTATGATGGCGACCTTTTCTTGCGTGGAGACCGACCTTACAGGCTATATCCTCATTGCCCCCCCCCCCCCCCCCAATCGTGCGAAGAATATTTGAACTTTTAGTTTGGCTTTCCACATTCATGGCAGAAAATATCATAAATAAACAAATAGATAATAAAACGAATTTATAGATCTGCCATGACACGCTAAATTTTGAATAATTAGTAAACAATAACATATAAATAAACTTAGTTAAAATGTGACGAGCGATTAAAAAACCCAACTTAGACTTGTTGGTCCCCCAAGATTATATGTGCAATATGATGTTTACATGTTAAGCTTCCTGATGTAGGTTTAAACTTATTTATTTCTTGAAAGTAAAAAAGATCGGGGAGCAAATATATACTGAACCCCAATGAAAAGTATCCACATGCCAATTTTGAAGTATTTTATTGTTTATACTTGAAACATTTCATACCTAGACGTGCTTAGAACTTAACAAAGCATTCACTTTTCTGGCGTAAAAATAATGTCACGCTCTACCGACATTAACGTCACTTACAGGCAAAAAATGTCATTAACTGCCCTAATTGAAAGTCACACAAATTTTTCTGTTCAATATGGGATGTGGCCACCTCGAGCATCAACACATGCTATACATCTGCGGCGCATACTGCTGACCAGGGTTTGAATTCTGTGTTGGGGAACATTATTCCATTCTTCCTGCAGAGCTTGGATCAGCTGGTTTCGGGTAGTAGGCCTAGGTGTCCTCCGTTGAATACCTTGGCCTAACTGATCCCACAAATGTTCAATAGGGCTCAGATCGGGTGAGAACGCTGGCCATTCCATGACATTGATGTTGTTCTCATTGAGAAAGTTCATTGTTAATCTTGCAGAGTGTGCACGTGCATTGTCCTGCTGAAAGATCGCCAGATCTTGATGCTGCTCCATAAATGGGACCATGTGCGGCTCCAGCACCTCATCAATGTACCGCCTAGCATTGAGGATCCCTTGAATGACCACTAGGGGTGTCCGGTAGCGGTTGCTGATGCCTGCCCACACCATGACAGAGGGTCCACCCCATCGATCTGCCTGACGGACACAGGCATCTGCATATCTCTCCCCAGTCCGGCGCCACACACGTTCTCTGCCATCTGCTCTGCTGACACAAAAACGGGACTCGTCAGTAAAAAGGACGGTATTCCACTGCTGGCGAGTCCACCTGGAGTGTGCTCTACACCACTGCAGTCGTCTTTCTCTTCTGGGTTGGGTCAGCAGGTTACCCCTGTAAGGTCTTCTGGCTGTTAGGCCACTGCTCCTCAGTCGCCTCTCCACAGTAGAACTACTGACAGGACGGTGATTCACCCCTTGAGTCTCACGGGCTGTTTGGGCTGCTGTACGGAAACGGTCTCGCAGGAGCATCAGCCGGATGTGACGGTCTTGGCCAGGTGTTGTCACTCATTCTCGGCCAGGCCTAGGCCGATCATCTACGGATCCAGTTTCTTGTTGCCGTTCAATTAGTCGTTGGATGGTGCGCCGAGTACACCCCATTCTTTGTGCGATTTGAGTGATTGGGACTCCACCCTCTGCAAGCCCCAAAGCATGGTGTCTTTGACCTTGGCTCAGACGCGGCATGATCGCCTCAACACACCTGAGACCACTGGCTTTTTTCTTGGCTGAACATCCCTTTTTAAAGCCACTGAAAACATCAGGTCATTTTAGCCATCCAATAGGAGTGGTGGTCAGAAGCCATATTCGGTGCACAAAAGTCACATGCATTATGTAACAACCCAGCAAAAGTTAAAAAGTTGTCCTGAATGACCCTGATGTAGGCTCCAAACCATGCATATATGCACACACAGTACTTAGTAACTTACAAAATTAATGTGTTAATTTTTTTATGTGGATACTTTTCATTGGGGTTCAGTATATATATATATATATATATATATATATATATCACCTTGGCATTTAAAAAAAAATAAATATAGGCCCTACGATCGACAAAAGGACGACCACTAGATTCGCACTCACTACCGTCTGTTTCAAAGACACACGCTCTACCACTACACTGCCAGAAGTTCTATATGTTTATGCGTATATAAATGTATTCAATACTAACATTGCTTTTCTATTTTCTCGCTCTGCCATGCAATTCATTGAAATTTCATTCTTGGGCAACCTAACTTATAAATGTGTGTCGCTGAAATATAAATAGCCGTACATGTCATAAGTGCTAACGCTCAGGTATGAGCGACATTATGGATAGGCGACTCCAGTGTTTGATAAACATTCAAGCAGGTACATGGGCATAAAAGTGGTGGGGCAGTTTAATACGATCGAGATCGTGATATAAATTGCATCATAATTAACATTAGGTTAACTGCACGTTTCCTTAAACAATAATTAAGCAGGAACATGTTTGCGGAAAATGTAGACAAAATCACCTGAGCGAAGTGCAAAGACATTCTCCTTGTTTCCTACAATGGGTGAAAATGAATGGTCCAAAATCCTTTGACGTTTCTCGTTTTGTTTCGCTCTATTTCTCTATATGCACCCTTTTTCGTTCTTTTCCGTGAAAACTATGAAGCAGCCCTACTACACTGGAATCCCGTCTGCAGAAGTGTTGAACTTCACAAATCCGTTGCAGTATAAAAAATCATTAAACAACCTTACCCCAGCTTTCATGCGCGACAAGCTAAAGTACATGAGTGATTTGCCGGTCGAACAACCCGATCTACATTCAAACATTTTCTGTATTCACCTAGACCTAATATTACAGTTTACTGCAGCAGTTTTACATATTTTGGTGCACATGGAATCTTCTGCTTAAAGGTGTTTGACTGGCCGTGGGAAAGGGCCCTTGCGAAGCAAGGCCCCCGCCTCCCCCCCCCCCCCCCGCGGACCTTCTCCCCGTGGACCTTCCCCCGAAAGCCACCTCATGCAGAGCTCAGACTCAGCCTCAGATTCAGACTTGTATTAAAATTATACTCAGACTCAGACTCACACGTGCACTCAGACTGAGAATTACTTTATTCGACATGTTACACAGAGAACGACGTACAGTGGACACATTAAACCGTTATATCACAGAAGGAAAGGCATTGGCTAATATAATTTTACATGAAATGCTGATATACAGTTACCTACTCAACTCTGGGTAACACTCCACTGAAGAATGCACTCATCGCCAACAAAATACAAGAAGAGAAACGTTAATTCACCTCATATATGCAATGGCCAGATGGCAAACTATCATTCTTAAGTCTCATTCAAAATATGTCACGTATATATATATAGATAACATGCAAATAAACGTATTCAATATTAAGACTTTCATTTAATAATCGAAGGTATTCTGGCCATTTTACAATAAAATATGCATTAATTAACATAAATGCTCAGAGAAATCTTGAGGTCAAATAATGTGGTTAAACCTCACCAAGTAGATCGTATCTGTACTATGAAGGCACAGCTTACATCATGTGATTCAGTGGTCAATTTTCAGCATCCACAGTGTACTTACAGTTCATGGTGGGGGGTGGGGGGTGGAAAAAAGTAGGAAAAAAGAAAAAAGGCCGTGGTAGCTTATAATAAAAGATCTTGGTGTGCCAAAAAGTATTCCTATCCAATTTCGAAGCATCAAACCGGGTAATTTCAGAGAATATTTGTCAGATTTTACCAAATAAATAAATAAATAAATAAATAAAAAGATAAATAAATAAATAAATAAATAAATAAATAAATATATAAATAAATACATAAATAAATAAATAAATAAATAAATAAATAAATAAATAAATAAATAAATAAATAAATAAATGAAACCAAAAATCATTGGAGCGTGACCAATTAAACAAGTTCATGAAGAACAACCCTAGGTTCAACTCACACTTGATCTGAAGTGAATCTAACCCTTTTTGGGAATAAGTCCATAATGTGTATTAATATTGTAAACCCGAATGACTTAGTTTGAAATCAATTGGGATGTACTGTTTAGTACCACATCTGAAAGAAATCGTTAGAAATTAGGGATTCAAAGTATCACCAGCCAGTGAACAAGTTTGTTTGATCCCTCCACAATATATTTTTCACGATATACATTTCCACCGAGTTTCCGTATAATCAGTGATAGTTTGGGAGAAAAAAAATTCTTATAAAAAAAATCCAAAAGAAACCCCCAACTGAAACCTGACATTATGACCATTTGAATAAACGATGTAAAAAACCATTGTTATGAGTTTTGATAAAGCACATGAGGCAGAGCCGATTGCGGTTGCGCATTGCACCCAAAGCTTGCCCAGGAAAGCTGTTCACTCAGTTCAAAATGTGAAGCAATGAAAGCGTTAAACAGGCCATGTATTCACTAATAAACGGGACTTCTCACACGTATATGTATCAGCGGTACCTTCAACCCACATATCATGTGGAGGTCATGCCATGGAAAGGTCTTAAAGTTCCAATATGATGACAACCACTGTACTTTTTAACATAATCATAGCAAAGTTATCACGTGCTTAATCTTCAGTCAAGTGTTTTGTAAATAGCCTGATATGACCACCATTTCAAGCGATAGATTCAAACATGGGCAGAAATGTTTATTGTATATCGTATTCTACCAGTGTTTGCCAAAAATTGCAATTTCCTCTCATATATTTCTGTTGTGGATGATGTTGTATTATCGATCGCCTTTACGTCGTTTAAATAGGTCAACACATGGTTTACTTATGACTTATTTTACAGTAATGTTTTTTCAACCTAGAAAATATTGAGGTCTTGATATTTTTATGAGGACTTATAAATGCACAAATCTAATGTCACGTATTAAGATAGATGGAGTGAACCTACAGCTTTCAGGCTATCGCAGACGTTGGGCTTAACTTTCATCAGCTGACCTGACTCTCAAGTCAGCTGAGCTTACAAGATAGTCGTTCGTCGTCCGTCTGTCCTTGTCAGCTCATATCTACATGTTTCATTCCTGTTTCAAACTCCTAGGCCAGATCCTTTTCAAACAAGGTAGGGATGTACCGGTACCTTGGATGGTTTCTTCCAAATTTGGTTCAAAATTAACATATCCAGTTAATGTTGGAATTTTTTTATGATTTTGTTGTTCATTTTTGAAAAAAAAAAGAAAAAAACCCTCTTCTCCCGAACCTCTCGGCCGATGGCAAGTGACCCCTAGACGTTGATATGCTCAACAGGTGGGGCAGCAATTTTTCTATTCTGTATAAATTTTTGTGTTTGTTTACCATTTTCGACTTATCCAAAACCATCTCTAAGAATATGCTGAAACGTAGTGAATCAGTTTCATAAAACTATCCATAATATGGTTCTGAATGAAAAATTAAATATAAAAGTAAATTCATATTGTATTTTGCATATTTCTTTGCATGCAACATGAGAGGGCCTCAGGGGAGATTAGTATAGCCTACGCACTAACTAAGCTACCCTCTAAAAATAAAGATACAGATATATATATATATATATATATATATATATATATATATATATATATATATATATATATATATATGCTACGTATGTATGGATATACGATTTTTTTAACATAAAATTATTATTAAGAAAAAATACCCACCAAAGGACACTTTTGCTGGTGTCCATGTTCTTTGTTGCGTCGCCAAAGCCCCAACTTAAAACTTATCATGGATCCAGTGCCGAACCATGCTGCTATATTGATTCCACAGGCACTGTGGCATGGCTCAGTGCTCCTGACTGCAGTAATAAGAGCCAACAAGCATGCGCAATTCAGTTTCTTACACAAAGAAGGAGGGGCCGAGCAGCGGGGATGGTTAGGTACTTCTAGTGACCTATGGTGAGTACTGTTTTCTTAATAATAGTTTTACGTTGACAAATGTCATATCAATGACAAAGTATAACACCATAGGTCACTTTTGTTGATTTACCATCAAACTGGAGAAGGGAGGAACCTCCGAAGAGTCCATAGAATAAAAAAAAAAAAAAAAACATGGATCCCAGGAGCACACTTATCTAATTCTCTTCAATTCCGAGGGCTGGGTGAGACACACCAAACAACGACTGGAAGCAGCCTTTCAGAAGTAGTTCAGCACCAACAACCATGTCATACTTCTATCAGGTCTCTTTGGTAGGAGGATGTGAAGGTATTATCGGAGTGCGATCTAAGGGTGGCTATAATCTTATACTGACGTGTTGCATAACTTCTGAGGAAAAATGTGCAATCTGTTGGACCAATGCCACCCAAGGAGAGAAGTCCTTACAAGCGCACCAAAAAACATAAAGCTTTCCAACAGTAAAAGTATCATTAAGAAACATTACTTACTATAGGTCACTTGACCTGGTTTCCATGCACTTTATGTGCCAGAGCACCCAAATTTCCGTGGGTCCAATGCCGATTCATGCTGCTGCAATGACTGTCCTAGATGCCCTCTGGCATGTCACAGCACCCCTCATGGCAGTAATGCATGAATGCTAGAGAGCATGCACAATTAGTTTCCTACACTGTGTAGGAGGGACCAAAAGTGGGGATGGTTTGGTAGAAATATTAGGGACGGATGGTGAGTATTGCCTATTAATGATAGTTTTACTGTTGACAAACTTCATATTCAGGACACATCACAACACCATAAGTCACTTTACTTGATGTAAAATCAGACCGAAGGAGGGAAGTACCTTTTAAAATATGTAGCCCAAAACCCTACACTAGAGAGTCATGGACAAGACAACCATCCTGGACCCCTGGTGCCCCTACACCAGTTCCGGTGAGCTGGAGAGGGGGTGAGGCCCATCCAAGACCCCCTGTTGGGAAGCACTGCAGCAGCAACAGCTACTTTTCCTGTTCTACTAACAAATCCCACGTGTAGAAAGACATACAGGTATTATGTGAACACCACTGTAAAGCAGCCATATCCCCTACTGACACATTTCTCAACACGCCTCGCAAGCCAGAGAATGGCCTAACATCATGAGCCATGAGAGCTTGCAGATGTCTAAGCTCTTTGTCCTGACCTGTCATGTGGTAGGCTAAGGAAATTTTGGGTGGTGCTGGGAGACAAGGTCCCAGAATCCGCCTGCCTGAGGGGCAGTAATAAAGGTTTTCCTCCAGCTAGATGAGGTTCAATCCTAGCTCGGATCTCAACATGTTGCCAAAAGGGACTTGACCCCAAGCCCCATCAATGCAGTGGAGGGGTCACAGGCCACTTGTGTTTTGGACACAAATCCCACCTGGAGCCTTAGAGAGACATCCTTCACATCCACAAACCACCTGATGAGGAACCTATCTAATGCTTGTTTCTCCTGTGCCTAGCACATGTAGCCAGAGCGAACAGGAAAACCTGAGGAAGACTGATTGAACCCATATATTTAGGCTCGAGCACGGACTTGGTCAACACCCCCAACACCATGGAGAGGTCCCAGCAAGGCACCACATTGCGCTCCACTAGTGGGTCAGTGTAAAAACTGTTGCCAAGCTCGCAGAGGAAGGGATTCATCCCTAGGCTCTGCCCCTTGGTCTTAAGGGTAGCCACAAAGGCTGACTTCTACTCCTCAATGGTGGAAACCTTCAAGTGCCCTTCCTCAAACAGACTTAACAAGAAGTCTGCAACCTGTTGGAGGATCCTCTCCCAGGCAACAGTCTCTTAGCAGAGCACCAGGCAGCAGACTAGTTCCAATGCAATTCATAGATCTTTAAAGAAAAATCATGCAGTTTCCTGTGGGAAGCCCACTCAGTTACACCCTTGCAAAGGTGGCTGAAGCAACACCTGAGGTGATAGTTTCCAGATGTGAAGCTTGCGAAACTGCAAGTTGTGGTGCAACTTGTTTGAGCCTGCTTGTTGAGGCAGTTACAGAAGAGGAAGAAGAGCCTGAAGGGGCTCCAAGGTCAACACCAAGAGGTGCAAGGACTAGTCCCCCTTGGACCACCAGGAGCCGACAAGAAGGACTTCATACTGCTCCTCCCATATCTTATGCAACATCCATGACAAGAGCAGGGTTGGGGAAAAGGCATGAAATTGACATGGTGGCTCTGGGACACACCAATTCATTGAGGAATGAGGACACAAATTGTTGATCTTGTGATTGTCCCTGGTGGCAAAGAGATTGATGTGCAGTCAGCCCCAAAGAGCCCACATTGCTTCCACAACCTTTGGATTCAGAGACCACTTGGTCTGAATCACCTGTGACTGGGGTGAAAGCAGGCCGGACTTGATATTCAGGCAACCCGAAATGTGCCGACATTGGATCCTGATGCCATACTGACAGCACCAAGCGAGATCGACCTGGTACCTCCCTGTAGCAGGTCACCAGGATGTGTTTGTTCTCCAACTATGACTCAAACTGGAGAAGCGCACGATGAACTGCCTCCACAGAGGAGGCCATTTACCTGAGGCTGTCACAAAGTCCAAGTGGGCTCCCCAGCCTCAATAGGAGGCATTGGTTAACAGAGTTATCTTGGCACTGAATGGCAACAAGGGCTGCCCCAGCATCAGGCCTGCCTGACAAGACCATCAATTCAGAATTAGCTGATCATATGGCTGAATCGAGTAACACTGGGACAAGAACCTGCTATGTAGTTTCCAAAAACAAGCTGGACAAGCGGACAATAAAGCCTCCCCAGGGGAACCTCAGAATACATGGACACAACAGTCCCTACCAGATGCATCCATTGACACACTGATGGGGCCGATGCCCTCCTGAACCTGTTTAAGAGGGAGACAAGCCACTTCCACCTGTCTTCTGATAGGAGACATATGAAAGGGACCATCAAAAATTGAATCCCCAGAAAAAGAAACTCTTTTGCAGGAGTCAGACTGTACTTTGGGAGATTCACAACTACGCCTAATGTCACAGACAGATTCAACATGAAATGTGTGTTCGATAGAAGTAGGCCATGGCCCAGAGACCTCAGGAGTCAATTGTCCAGATGGATGTGCAAGCAGATCCCTTGCCAGTGCACAAAGGGTGCTACCTTGCTCATGACCACAGTCTATCTTGCTCATGACCAGAGTGAAAAAGAGCAGTGCCGGCTGCAGGTCGAAAGAACTGAACTGAAAAACTCTTCTGTTGACCATGAAACACAAAAACATTTGAGAATGTGGGGTTATGGAAACATAAAAATATGTGCCTTTCAGGTCAAATGATGTTGCCCAATTGCTCTGTTGCATCCCCAGCATGATGGTGAAGGGAGTCTTCATCTTGAAGTGCTGCCCAAGATACTTGTTGAGACACGACAGGTTGATCACTGGTCTTTGTCAGCCATCCGTTTTCTCCACCAAAAAGAGATGGCTGTAAAAGCATGGAAACCCAGCATAGAATGCTGGTTTACTGGCCTGTTTGTCTACCAGCTTTTGCATGGCCTCATCAAAGAGTGCCCCGTCCGCCTCTACGTGAAGCAGAAATGAGAAGGGGACTCTCAAAAGTGGAGGATTGCCCTGAACAAACTCCAGCGAGTATCTGTGATGAATGACATTCCCAACATAAACATTTTGTCCATTAATTGAGGATGCTACTTCTCTTTGGCCATTTGATCTGCTCTCTCAAGGAGGGGCACCAACCCAAACAGCGCCCTACCAACAGGGCTCAGGGGCAGTTGGTAAGCAGCCTTGCTTACCTCCATTAGCAGGTTGGCCACGGAGAGGAGCAAATTAGGTCACAGGAGCTTAATGTTTGCATCAAGCATAGTAGCCCCACTAATCATGTGGTCCACAGCATGGCCCGAGACTGTTCGAGGCCTAGTAGGGTCTCCACCAAACTTCTGGTAGAGGCTGGTGCAACAGGGCAGTTGTGCCCCTCCTCCAAAAGGCACATGGTGCAGCTCTGTTCAGGAAGGAGCCCATAATTGTCACAACCTGTACATCCTGCTCAAACCACCAGAGGGATAAGAGAGGCAGGGTTACAAATTTGGACTCCTTGACAGCATGATCTCATAAGGGAACGTCCCCCTTTGCAGGAGAGAAGTTGTACACAAACTGACTCATCCCTTATGACTCTAGCCTGGACCTCAGCTTAGCCAGCAGCCAACCCAGGGCCTGGAGTCCCAGTAGGATCCCATTCTTGGGGCGTCACTAGATTCAGAGAGTTCTGATATCAATTTGACAAACTTCCCAGCCAAGAAGGTACAGAAAGGCACCTCTAACTTGCTAACTTGGGCGCTGGAACCACTTCATTGATGGACATCTGCACTGCCGTAGGCTGCACTGATGTGAGCTGTGGGACAGCCTCTCCCGGAAGGGTATCTGACATAAAGACGACATTTGCCCAAAACATGGACCCCGGCCTCTCACCTTGGAGGGAAACCGGTCCACCAAATGTACCAACTCCTTGGCTGAAGCCACAGACTGGAAAGCTTTTGCCCACTCAGTGACTGTGAGAAGTGACCAACACTTGGCCCCCGTCCACTCTGCTGCAATGTGGGAGAAACTAGCATCCCCTTCCTTGGGCTTGGAACCCTCACTTGGGGAATCCAAGCAATCAAGGTCAAGAATGTCCTGTTCAGCGGGACAATATCCCAGATCATTCCCCAACCCAAGGAGCAAATCCCTGAGGCCATCATCCACAGTCTTCGCCTTAACATCTGGGAGAGGTCCCGACACTGCAGGAGCCTCTGCAGCCAGTGATACAGTTTCAGAACCATACTGAGACTGCAGTTCTGCCAATGAAAGAGGAGTCTCCTCAGGTAAGACACCCAACAGAAGCTCTCTAGCAGGAAGAGGCAACACTGGCCTGCTAGCATGGACTACACGAATAGGCCTAGGGGTCGGGCGAGTGACACTTATTGCAACCTCTTGCACTTGCCCAGTCACCTCCAAAGAAGCAAGATGTTTACCTTCTGTGAGTATAGGCTCAAGCATTAAACTGCCCCTGCCCAACCATAGGTCTCCGCAGAGAGCCCTCCTGAAGCAAGAAAGATGGACAGCGCGAACAATCTCCATTGTGGTAGGAGTCTCGGCACCTGGATATTGAATCTGTGTGCCACTGTACCACCCTTGGCATTTGGATCTGCCGAGGGAGAGACCTGCCTCTCCCCAGCAGGTGAAAGGCCCTAGCGATGCCTCTGGGGAGGTACCTTCCCATCTGGTGATGGAGAGCAGGAGAAGTGCCATTGACACCTCTTCCTCTTCTTCTCTTTCTTGTGGTGGGAGAATGAATGCACATGGCTAGGGAGGGAGGGAGGGAGGGAAACTGTAAAGCTGATCCCACACACCCCCAAAAGTGACCATAACAGTCAAGACCTCACCACTTAGGACTGTTTTGCGCGCTGTCACCTGCTTCCCAAGAGACCCCAAAACAACCAAAGCCACCTTGGAGGAAGCAGTGGGGGCCACCGCCCTGACAAGCTACCTTGGGCTTTGGTGCAGGAGACTCGATAGAAGACTCAGCACCATTTTTGCAAGATGGGCCAGGCAACTCTGAGGAAGGAGTGGGGAAGGAAAATTGACCAAAGGCTCCCCAGAGGAAATCTTCTGCTCCAAGCTGTCCAGCTGGTTGCCGACCATGGTGAGCAGTGCCTCCACATCGTCCAGAATCACTTGGGCAGACAGCTCCACTTGCACAGCCAAAGCTTGAACTGGCGGGGTGGGCAAGCCTAGAGTAGCACTAACAGTGGATGATAATGATGTCACCCTATCTCTATCTGATGTCACAACTAAATTTTTCCCCACCTTGGTATTCACTGCTTTAGTAATTACCAAGGTACCATCCTTTCGCAGAACTACTGACAAGCAGGCAGCAGTAGGGCAGACAGGACGGGAGTGGCTTCTGCCCACAGACCTGCTCATTGGAACAGAAGTGGGGTTCATATAGGCTTTGCCTACTCCCCAAACGTTTTTGGAAATAAAATATGTTTAAACCAAGTGGCTGTGGAGAGAACCCCTAAACCGGACCTCTCTACCACAGTCCACTCAACATCCGTAGATTACACCCTTCCCATAGGGGCCTCGATTCCTGGACCATCCTTGATTCTAGGACCAGTATGAATACACGTGTTCACACTGTCACCCAACCAATAGGTAACTCAATCTGAGGATCAGCTTTCACACACCAGTGCACACACACAATCAAGTTGCCAGGTGCCTGGATGGCTACATTTGCAGCATGTGCTGTACTGCATGCCATGGGAAGCCCCACTTGAGGAACATTATCCTCTCGCTCATAATATGCTGCAACCTTCATTTGGCTGACCTAAGGTAAGGCTGACAAACTTTCTGCCACTGACAGGGAGTCCGTAATCAACAAACATTGCATGGACTCTCCTCAGTGCAGAAAACATTACTCCTACACATGCAAGAGCAACATGCAGAATGGTCATCCCAAAATGCCATCCTGTGAAGGTATGCATCCCAACCAACATCTGACTCAACATCCATATTTATGGACAAGCCAATTTGGAGGTAGGATCACTCTTCTTGGAAACCTATCAAATACCTCATGAAGCACAAAAGAAGCCACAGATGTGTCAAGGGTAAGAAAAGTAAAGGAGCTCCAAACAAAATATGTCCATAAAAGATGCTTCTTCTGATCCTAGTTATATCTGAAGCTGAGCTAAACTGGTTGATGAAGAAGCCTTTCCAGAGAGACCTGACAGTGCTTGGACGTCAGTGTTACTATCTGGTGCCTCCATTGACACCCTCTCAGAACTGATGGCTTTTTGAACCGATTCAAGAGAGTCAAGAGTGTCTTCCATCTGTCCTTTGATGGGCCACAGATGACTGGGACCATCAAAACTTGAATCCTTAAGAATATAAACACCCTTGAGGGAGTCAGGTTGAACTTAAAAGAAGAATCACAATCAGTCCCAATCTGGCACACAGTTCTTTGATGAACTATGTGTCCTTCAGAAGAAGGTTCTTGTCCTGAGATCTGAGAAGCCAATCGTTCAAGCAAATGTGCTACCCAATACATAGTTGGTGCACAAATGTGGCCACCTCCTTCATAACTGGAGTGAAGAGTAATGGTGCTGGCAGTGAGAAAAATGGCAGATCTTGGAACTGGAAAGACTTGCCATCCACTGCAAAGTGCAGAAATTTCCATGGCCTCTTGGCCACAGGAAGGTGGAACCCTTTAGGTCAAGTGAAGCTTCTCGTATTGCTGCCATGAAGGAAGCTTGGGTCTTCATCCTGAAGTAATCTTTGACAAGATAACAGTTGAGATATGACAAGTCAATAATTGGTCTTTGTCCTCCACCTCTTCTTGGCACTAAAATGAGACAGCTGTAGAAGCCTGGGGACCCTCCCTCCAACACCGGCTCAATGGCTTGTTTGTCCAAAAGCTTTTGCATGACTTCATTCAAGAGCATCCTATCTACCTCCTTGTGGGGTAGATTGAAAGAGAAGGGGACTCTTGAGGGGGAGCAGAGTTGCCCTTTTGCAAACTCCAGTGAGTAGTGGTGACAGATGAGGTTTGTCAGGAAAGTATAATTGAAGATGCAATCCTGTTGGTCAGCAATTGGCTCGAGTCAAATGCCAAATGATCCTTGACAGAAAGGCGGAGAGGGAAAGCTGATCAGTGGGCCCATAGAAGCATTCAATGATCAGCATGTACCTCAAGGGACAAGTTGTTGACTTCTGGGCACCCTTGTGACCATAAGAGCCCTGCTTCTAAGACTGACAGCCCTCCCTAGCCAACTTCTTCTGCCTGTCCAGCTTGTGCTGTTGCTGCTAGCCAGGGGCAGCCATGGGAGGTGGACCGAAAGTCCTTGGCCCTTTGGCCAACTTCTGGTTGCACAATAAGGCCTTGTTGCAAGACCTCTGCCACTTGTCCTGGCCATATTGTCTAATCTCTCCAGGAAATGGGCAATATGTTGACCGAAAGTCTCCAGATACTAAATATCTTGAGGCAACTGATAAGCATCCTTGCATATCACTATTGGCTGAGAAGCCAGAGAGAGCAGTGCATTGTGGCCCACCAACTTCAAGTTGGTGTCCAGCATGATGGCTCTGCTGAAAATGTAGCCCATAGCAAAGACTCAAGATTGCTTGATGCCAAGCAGGATCTGCAGCAACTGTTTGTTGGCTGCTGGTGCAGCCGACTTGTCACACTCCTCAAGCAGTTGCCTAGCCAAACAAAAGGAGCAGTCCAAGAAGGAGCCAACTATCGTCATCACCTGCGGGTCCTGCTTGAAGCATAAAAATGGGTCAAGAAGATGGACTGTACCTCTATGAGGTCATGGTCCCTCATTGGAGCATCAACTGTTGAACGAGTGAACTTAAAAACAGACTTGCTAGTCCACTACATCTCCAAATGGGACTTTGGCTTGCCCAGCAGATATCCCCAGGTTAGGAAATCCCCACATTCAGCGCCTCTTCAACATCTGCCAGCTCTGAGGAAAGTTCTGAGAATTCCCTCCAATGAAGGTGGAGAAAGGCAGTTCCAACTTTTGTACCATCTCCAGCTTCAGGTGGCATGGGCACCACCTTGGGCTGAGCTGCAGTGGGCTGTAGTACCGCCTACCTAAGAAAACATTCTTCCACCTGAAGGCAATGCTTGCCAGAAAAAGTGTGGATGACTTCTCAGTCTTGGAAGGAAGCCAGTTGCCATAGTCTGCCACCTCCTCAATGGAAGCCTTGCACTGCAGAGAAGACTTCATCTGTTCAGCTGTGGCAAGAAGGTGACGGCATATGGCCACCTTCTGCTCTCCAGTCAACCCAGAAAAGTGGATCCCCCTGTTTCAGAATCTTCTCTAAGAAAATATATGCACTACTCAATGTCGAGGATATAATGGTGATGGGACAATCCTCCAGATTGTCATCACCTCTGAGGAGAAGATTCTTGAGTTGCTCCTCCTCACTTTATGCCTTTGCAATCCGTGTGTGGTTCCATCAAAATGGTTACCTCAGGGGCCATTGCTGTAGTTGTCCGAGACACAGAAAAATACTAAGCCTGTATTTCATATCATGCTGGGAGCATCTCCATTGGCAACACACCTGAAAGACACTCTTCAGCAGGGAGTGGCAGAAGGCTCAAGGCGTATAGGCCTGGGCCCTGCTGATCAGGCAGGGTGGTCACCATCCCAGACAGGCCCATAGCCTCAGCAGGGGGTGGCGCTACCAAAGAAACATTGGCAAGCCACCACCACAATGTTGGCCACCTGAAAAGTGACCTCTCCAATAGAAGTCTTATCTACCTCCATTGAGGAGGAGTCATACATTGGAGAAGCTATCTCTAGAGCTGCTTCCATGATGGGGCTTATGGCTCAGAGCTCAACTCCATTACGGACCGCACCATCCTCCAGAAGTGTAGCATCCAAGTTAGGGCTTGGCATAGACTAAGGAGGAGAAGCATCAGACCTCCTCTCCTGATGCCTCACCTTGCCTTCCACAAAAGCAGAGGTAGAAGACTGGTGATGTTCATTTTCTTTTCTTATTCTCTCTCTTGTGGCAACTTCATGACTACCTGCAACCAGACCAGAAGGCTGGGAAGAGAGAGGCTGGGAGGTCAACTCATCCCCCCTTCCAAGTGTCATCTTAATTCTGGAGTCCTTCCTACCAAGGACTACCATACGGTTGGCAACCTGGGCCTCCAAAAGGCCTGGCACAATCCTACTACGGGGGGGGGGGGGGGGGGGGGGTTAACAGAGATAACTGCAGTCACTGTACCAACCACAGCTGCCTCAAAACACGGCTCAGTGCAACTCTCAAGGGCCCTGCCAGGCATCACGGGGATGTGTGGGTGGATGGGTGGCGGTAGTTGGTTGAGACCAACCCAGGGTACATCCCTTTTAAGTTTGAAGTTAATCTGGCAAATGGTTCTGTTTGAATACTCAAAAATGTAATTTACAATTGCACTCCCATTGACTTGCATAGTAATCTACAGGAATGTACGCATTAACCAGCGGGATTCGTGAACTGCTAAAGGTGTACAAAATCAGGCATCCAGAGTATCACAACCTTCTGGACAACTCTCTTTAACCAGCCCACAAGCTACAGTTTCACCAAGTTTCAGAACAATCTGAAAGATGGTTTGGAGACAAAGTCAAAAGTAGTAAAAACATAGACAAAATGGCAGGGCCATCTGTTAAACAAATTTAGGCCTGGGGGTCCTCCGAGATGTGCGTATACAATCTGAAAACAACTAGCTTGGTGGTTTGGGGGACGATTTATGACGATTTGGCCAAAAGCTGAACCCCCAACCCCCGAAGCATAAAATATCCATAATTACTGGAGGGTGACCATTTGAACAAACTTTGTAGCGTTCCATGAGCTATATTTCCATCAAGTTTCAGAACAACCTTGGTGATAGGTGGTAAAAGTTAAAAAAAAATAAAAATAAAAAATGAACAAATTTCACCTTTTTCAGCTCAGCTGACTTGTCAGTCAGCTGAGCTTATCTTATGGTCTTCCATCACTCGTCGTTGTCGTTGTTGTCGTCGTCGTCGTCCATCCGGCGTCAACAATTCACATTTTCGACTTCTCCGAAACCATCACCCAGATCCACTTCAAACTTGGTGGGGATATGGTTTTGGTGGGTCTCTACCAAGTTTGTTCAAATGGTAATGGTCCAGTGATTTTTGCATCTTAAAAATTCTTCTCCGAAACCGCTCACCCAATTGCTTGGCTATCGCACAGGGACACTTTCCGGGACACTTAGTTCTTAATTTGTTCACCAGAGGGTGCTACGATTTTTTTCAATTTTTTTATTTATTTTTGTGTTTTTTGGCTATTTTCGACTTTTTCTCCAGAACCGTCACTAAGATTAAGCTGAGACTTGGTGGAGATGATTCTTGTAGAAGGGTAAAACAAAGTTTTCACTAGGTGGCACTGCGGTGGATTCCTGATTTTTAATAATTTTTTCAATTCTGGTTTGGTCGGTCAATTCAGCTTTCCTATTGATTACTATGCAAGTCAATGGACATTCTAATGCTAATTCAATTTTTTTAATTCTTCTCCAAAACCGCCATCCAGATTGACTTCAAACGCGGTGGCAATGTACCTTTGGTGGATTTCTACCAGGTTTTATCAAATGGTCATGGTGCAGTGATTTTTGGATTTTTGATAAACTTTTCGGTTCATTTTTGGGTGACATCTTAAAAAATCTTCTTCTCTGAAACTGCTTGGCCAATTACTTTGACATTGTATAGGATCACATCTGGGGACCCTCAGACCTCAATTTGTTCAACTGGGTGCGCTGCAATTTTTTTCTATTGCTATTTTCGACTTCTTCTCAAACACAATCTCTCAGATTGTGGTGAAACTTAGTGGATATATTTTTTGTGCAAGGGTCACACAAGGCTGTTCACCAGATGGTGTTACTGTGAATCACTGATTTTTAACAAATTTTTCAATTCGGGTACTTGTTGGTCAGTAATGTGAGTCAATGGGAATTGCAATAGTACTTCACGTTTTCGACTTCATCACCAGAACCATTAACCAGATTCATTTCAAACTTGGTGGGAATGTGTTTTGAGTGGGTTTCTACCAAGTCTGTTCAAATGGTTATGGTCCAGTGATTTTTGGATTTTTAATGAATTATTTTGTTCATTTTAAGGCGGGAATATTCTTCTCTGAAACCGCGTTGCCAATTACTTTGAAATTGAATAGGGACACTTCTGGGGACCTTGTGGAAGGGTCACACAAGGTTGTTCACCAGGTGGCATTGCCGTGGATCCCTGATTTCTACCGGATTTTTCAATTCGGGAACTTGTTGGTCAATGCATACATTCCTATTGTTGACTATGCAAGTCAATGGGAACTGCAATGATAGCTTACATTTTCAACCTCATCTGAAAACCGTTAACCAGATTCACTTCAAACTTGATGGGGATCTGACTTGGGTGGGTTTCTACCAAGTTTATTCAAATGTTTACGGTCCAGTGATTTTTGTTTTTGAAACGAATTTTTGTTGTTGATTTTACATGGCTATTGATTACCATGCAAATCAATGGGGGTTGCAAAGTCATTAGGGTTTGCAATGCCACTTGACAATTTTTTACCTCTTCAACGAACCCATCTGCTAGATTCACTGCAAACTTGGTGGGGGTGTTCCTTGAGTGGGTATCTACCAAGTTTGTTCAAATGGTTACAGTCCAATGATTTTTTGGATTTTTTATGATTTTTTTGTTCATTTTTTGGCCAAATCTTCAAAAGTCTTTATCCTTGTATTTACTGAGCCAATTGCTTTGAAATTGCACAGGGACACTTTTGGGTATAAGGGTGATACATGTACAGTAGGTGAGTGACCTTGACCTCATTTCCAAGGTCACAAGGTGAGGTGCATAAAATTCACTGTTTATAGGGTAACTTGAGAACTATTAAGGGTAGGACATCCATATTGCACATGCTAGTTGCCGTTAATACGGGCCAGACTTAGACAGTAGAGGAGGGACCTTGACTTCATTCCCAGGATCATAGGGCCACTTGCTCAAATTTTACTGCTCACCTGACAAGTTGAGAGCTATTTGAACTCGGACCTTGATGTTGAACATGATGGTTGTCCTGAGCAAAGGCCAGACTAAGACAGTACATGGGTGACCTTAACCTCAATCCCAAGGTCACTGGGACCCAGACACTTACATGAACTTTACTTTTCATTTTGTAACTTGAGAACTGTGGAAGGTAGGACCTTGATCTTGAACTTGTTGGTGGTCCTCTATTTAAGAAAGATTGAGACTGTACCTTAATTACCTTGACCTCATTCACAAGGTCAAAGGACCACTAACATGGATTTTACTGGTCGCATGATAACCTGAGAACTATTTGTACTGTGACTTTGATCTTGGGGATGGCCCTCTATGAAAGTTAGATTCGGAATAGGTCAGTGACCTTGACCTCATTTCCAAGGTCATAGGATAAGTAAGTCAGCTGAGCACAGGACTGTCACAGTCCTCTTGTTTTTTGAAAATCACAGTGGCACCTGTTGTAAAATTAGGTTTCGTGGTCCCTAGAAATGTCCCTGTAGATGCAATTGTGAAGCAATAATCAGAGTAGTTTCAGAGATTTTTTAAAGTTTTGCCAAAAAATGAATCCCCAAAAGGTCGTAAAAACTACAAAAATGACTGGAGCATGACCATTTAAACAAATTTGGTACAGACTATCTGGTGATTTACAGTACACAATTTGTCATGTTCCATGTATAGGAAAGGACGACCGGGCTCTCACATACTTTGGCATTGCAACCATAGGGATGGACGTAATTACATTCATAAGAAAGGTAAACAATTATAAACCTGCTGTTGTAGCTTGAAATATTTGAACATACATACAGTCCTGAAAATTATATCGGGCTAACTTGAAAACTGTGGACAGTACTGCGTTAACGGGCAAAAGTTTATGGACAGATGGACAGACATGATTGGTTGCATAATACCAATACCGCCTAGAGGGATATGCTGTTGATTCATTTTGGTGGATGTGTTCCTAAGGTATTGCAATGTTGGGATTGTTGATACTGACAACTGCTCATCATCAGGTGGACATCGTTAAGCATGAGTGAGCTGGAAGACATAGCTGTACAACTGAATCATCCTGATTTCAGCACAGAAGCAAGCATTGGCATGTTTTTTGTTTAATTTCAACTTCAAGGTCAGCTCTGCCTTTAATCTTCCTTTATTCGTTTTATTTAGCTAGTTGTACTATTATCATATTAGTGATAAACAATGATAGTAATGCCACTAAAAATACTTAAAATGATTAAAGGTATACTTTATTTACTTTATTTATAAAATTAAAGGAATATGCTTGCAGACTAGGGCTTTCTCTTTTTTGCAATTTGCATCAAACATTAATTGATTAGAGTTCAATCCATCCGATAATATGCGACTCCCATATTTGTTGAGAGGACCCCCCCCCCCCAAGAAACCTGGCAGGGAGTCCCATGGACTCCCAAAAACTTAACCCCTGATAAAACTCTGGAGAACCACTCCAAGGTACCACCAAGTTTAAAGGTAATCTTGTTTAAGGTTTTTTGAGAAGTGGAAAATGTGAATGTACAAACAAATTGACAAACAAGAGATGACCACCATCCTATAAGGTCAATTGACTGATAAGTCAGCTAAGCTAAAAACACAAAAAAAATTGTAAAACATTTAAAAAAAAGCAAGGATTACCACCTATTAAACAAATAAGGGTTTTGTCCCCATCCCCCCCCCCCCCCAAAAAAAAAAAAAAGAAAAGAAAAACAGGAGGTCCATGGGCCTGGTGCTCTACTGACACAAACATGTATCTGCTACTACAAAATCTTTTCTTTCAATTTTACAGGCATGGTGAGCTCAAAACAACAAGCAATTGATTTTACATAACATTCTAGCATTGGACATGGTCTACATATTCCATAAAAGTCTAATCCAATCACTTTTCTACATATGGGGTTTTACATCTGAAAATATATTTTGGATCCCAATTTATAGGTGGTGCCACTAGTATCATTAACAACTTAGACTTTGACACCCCCCCCCCCCAATCCAACCAAATTCCCTGAAAATCTGCCAAAAATTAAAGATGCTTGAAATTTCAGATGATTTTCACATTTTAACCCCTATTTTGCATAATATTGTTGGTGACACGACCAATATCAAAAGTGACATAGATTTTTATACACCCTAGAAGTCTTGAAAGTTACACTGGGCTAACTTCAAAACTGTGGACAGTATTGCAGTACCAAGATTTCCATATTTTGACCTGTGTATCATATAATACTAATGTTGGTGCCACCTACATTGATGTCAACAAAGATTTTCATACACTTTATAGGTTGCAAATGTTATATGGGCCTAACTAAAAATTGTGGGGTGCAGAACATTCATGAGATGACCCGTATATTCAAATTGGCCATTTATCTTGGCCTTTAACTGGGGTTAAAAAAATACTGTTCAAAATATACGTTCTACAACCAGTGTTTCATACTCAGTCTGTTTGTTCAAATCAGGTAAAAACCTTTTGAGTGATTGACGAAAAACAATAAAGTTAGACAGGCACCAATCTCTGTAATTGCTGGTTTACAGTGAGCCCCAAAGTAGGTCACCAACTGCATTTTTTTCTTCAATGCAATCAAGTGCAAGTTTCATTTGGAGGCTCAATTCTTTTTGTCATTGATGTCCATCTGTACCCTGCCATTATAAGATAACCTCTTTCAACTTTGCAGGCATGGGGACCTCACAAAAATGCGTAAAGGTCACTGATATTACATAACAGTCTAGCATTGGACATGGTCTATATATTCTATAGATTTGGCAAGTCTAATTCAATTCGTTTTCCAGATATGGAATTTTATATTTTAAAATGTATTTTGGCACCCAATTGCTGTCAAATTATTGGTGGTACCACTAGTATCAATAGCAACTTAGACTTTGACCTCTTAAACAATCTCATTAAATTCATGAAGATCCATCAAAAATGAAAGATGCTAGTGTGTCACATGATTTTCAAATTTTGACCCCTACATTGAATTATATTCTAGGTAGCACCACCAATGTCAAAAGGGATTTAGATTTTCATACACCCTATAAGTCCTGAAAGTTATATCGGGCTAACTTGAAAACTGTGGACAGTACTGCGTTAACGGGCAAAAGTTGATGGACAGATGGACAGACATAAGCGATTGCATAAGCTCTGTGACCTAAGGTCAGCAGAACTGAAAAACGGGGAAAAAAGTAGGTAAGGCTTATTGTTTCTCAACATTTGAAAGTTAGCGTCCTTTCACTTAAAATCCTTCATGGCTTTGACGGTTTGATGAGGAACATCCAACATTTACAAAATCTGACCATTGGTAAGATCTAGTGTAAATTTTGTAGCTCCATCTTAATTTATTATCACAATAATGAATTTCACACATTTCAAATAACTATGATGTTGAACAATCTATACCACTAGGACTCCATATGTGACAGACCTTTGTCTGTGTATTGTCCCTGCAATTGTACGTATGGATTATATGTTTTGTAAATCTAAGTGTAATGACCATCAACAAAGTAAGTTCCTGAAATGTATTTTCTCTGAGAACTTGAGAAAGTAGGTAAAGTTGATTCATATCATGCAATATCAAACTTACACATGGTATGTACACATCTGTGGTACATTTGGTACCATTGGCCATAGTCTTTCTTAACATGTTGAATTTAGTGTCCTTTACCAAAGTGGCCTATGACCTTGAAAAATACATCAAGGACACCATAAAAGTTGCATAAAACATAACTATTGGTATATCTTGGTCAGTATCTTGTGTTATATTCACTGCAGGTGGTGCCTTCAAATTTAGATGGGTCTTTGTGTTTTTTGCCTGATCAACATTCTACATATCTGTGTAATGTCAGGATGTTTGACAAAAAGCTCTTTGAAACAGCATTCCCATGGGGGGGGGGGGGTTGGTACATTTTGGCCCATATTTGACATAATGATATAGATGGCACCACCAATATCACACTGTCACACACATGGGGTTCACAGAAAAACTGTGGACTGCATTGCACTCACAAACAAAAGTGGATAGAGGCATGGACTGATGAGTGAATTTTTGAGTTGTGCAACCTGCAGTCAGCAGAGCTAAAATAATAGAATTATAGACTTTTATTAGACGTCTATGCAGAGTGAATACTACTGTGATGTCACCTGACATATACAGTACCCCCATACAGTGTGTGGTAGAGACTTGACCTTTTCCCTCCAGATGCTTTGATAATATCTGGACACATACAGTACCACTATATAGTGTGTGGTAGAGACTTGACTTTTTCCCTCCAGATGCTCTGATAATATTTGGACACATACAGTACCACTATATAGTGCGTGGTAGAGACTTGACCTTTTTCCCTCCAGATTCTCTGATAATATCTCGACACATACAGAACCACCATTCAGTGTGCAGTAGACTTGAAGTGTTCCCTCCAAATTCTCTTATAATATCTGGAGATGAGATGTTACACTTATCCCACGCAACTGAGAAGTGTAACACCCATATTAATTTCATAAAGAAACATCAGAAATATCACTTGATCCAAGCTATACATATAGTATAACGGCTCCCTTTTAACATGAGGAGCATCACATGACTTTGGCAGGAGTTTAGCCAGGAGAGAAAAAAACAAACCCTTTCAGTCTAAATGATGGCCAGTGGTGGGACATTAAACCATTCCATACCGTACCCTGAATTTTCCTTATATTTACCAAGATTTACGATGACAATTGCATATTTAAATTCTTCATGAAAAGAGCTTTCGTTCAAATACCAACATGTCTATAGTCTTAAGTCATTGGTTCTGGCACTGCCTGGCAAGTCATGCTGCAGCTGCCCCAAGGGCAGCTGCAACATGTTTTGCCAGGCAGTGCTAGAACCATTGACCAAGAACTGTCACCATAGAAGCTAAAATCCCCCCCCCCCCAAAATGAAGACAACTTTTACTTTTTGGAGTAGTTTCAAGACCAAAGTATCGACAAAAAAATTAAAGCTGTATTGTAACACGATGCCATTTCAATTCTTTTCCTGATTCTGGGCCATGTTTCTGGGTTAATTTGGCCAGAACCCAGTCCTCAGGTGCCTTGGTGTTTTTGGGTTTTTTTTGTGAAACCAGGTTCGTTAATCATGATGTGCTGCTACATACATGTCCATTTTGTACATGGAAATATCATTGTTACTGACACATTTTAAAGATTTGTTAACAATACAATATATTTTTCCTTAAGGTGGAAGATCTGAAGTCAGCAGCTTTGGATAACATGTAATCACTTTTTCATATTTTTGGATAGTTTGATACTTAAACTACATGCTCTCAAAAACTCAGATGTGTGAACATAAAAATTTATATGAGAAACTTGATCTCAAAACTTTTGTTTACACTGAAAAGTTAAAGCATGGAGTTTGTTTGCATGGGCATGATAATGAAGCATGTTATTGTTTGCACAGTCAATAGTCCATGACCCGTGGAAACCAATTGACTAGGGTCACTCATAGGGAACAGGAAACCATTGGCCATGGAGAGAAGAACGGGCCAGTTCAGACTAATCACTGGCTTTGTTCTGATTGTATTAAAATTCTCTATTGATGTAAAAACAAATTAGTACAATCCACTTACTGGGCCCCAAATATGGAAAGCTGCATGTGAACTCACACCCAAACAAGCCAAGTATGATGTTCCCAAGTTAAACAAGAGGGCTGTGTGAACAGCCCATGCCTCAGCTGATCCTGATATTCATCACACTTGCAGCTCTATGAACTTGGGAAAGGATTAAGGACACCATGTTCTGAGTAAGTCTGACCTTTATAGAAGAACACTTACATGTGCAACATCAAAGTTCAAGTAGTTCTTAAGTTACAATGAAGAGTAAAATTCATGCATGTTGCACTGTGACCCCATAAACGAGGTCAAGGTCATTCATGAACTGTCTCAGCATGACCTTCATACAGAAAAATAAACATGTGCAGCTAACTCAAAACAGATCTCAAGTTATCAAGTAAACAGTAAATTTTGTGTCAGTTGTCCTGTGAATTAGCATTAGAATGCCCATTGACTTACATAGTAATCAATAGGAAAGCTGCATTGAACGATAAGTACCCAAATTGAAAATCCTTAAAAATCAGGAATCCAAAGTGCCACCTAGTAAACAACTGTTTGACCCTTCCAGAGCAACATATCCATCACATTTCAGCTTAATCTGAGGGACAGTGCTGAGAACAAGTGAAAAATAGCAAAACCATACAAAAAAATTTATAAAAAAAACTATAGCGCCACCTGGTGAACAAATGGGGAACTAGGTGTCCCCGGGAGTGTCTATGTACGATATCAAAGCAATTGGGTGAGCGGTTTCAGAGGAGAAGAATTTTTGAGGTTTGCCCCAAAAAAGAACCAAAAAAATCATAAACAAGAGGGCTGTGTGAACAGCCCATGCTCAGCTGACCTATGCCTGAACAGATATGGTACAGACACACCTACTGTACACTGCCAGCAAGTTTCAAGTGAATGTGGCAAACAGTTTCGGAGATGAAGTCAAAAGTGTGAATATGCATTGGAATGACCAATGACTTGCATAGTAATCAATAAGAATGGTGTATTTTCCAATAAGCACCTGAAAATAGAAAAAGATTGCAGTGCCACCTGGTGAACAATTCAGAAGTAGGAGTCCTTAAGAGTGTTTCTGTGTGATGTCAAAGCAATTGGGTGAGCGGTTTCAGAGAAGAAGATTTTTTAAGATTTGCCCCCAAAAAGCACAAAATAATTCAATAAAAATCCAAAAATCGCTGAAGCATGACCATTTGACTACAATCGGAAGAAACACACCCAAGGTACACTGCCATTAAGTTTCAAGTGAATCTGGCTGCCAGTTTTGGAGAAGAAGTCGAAAATGTGTGTTAGCATCAGAATGCCCATTGACTTACATAGTAATCAATAGGAAAGGTACATTTACGGATAAGTACCCGAATTGAAAAAATCATTAACAAGATATGTTTGTAAAACATAGATGCCCCCCGCCCTCATTACCCTTGCCCTCGCTACCCTATTGATAGTGGTAGATGGGGCACTTGTGACCTTACAAAATTAGTGAAGGTTGATCATACATTAATGTCACATATCTTTAAAATTTATGGCTAGCCCTTAAAAAAACGGACTAAAAACCTGGACAATATAAAAGTTATAGCGATAAAATTAGTCATCATTGAGAAACCATATTCAGCAAAGTGGCTTTATGACCTTAAAAATTAGAGCAAGGTCACTCATTTTCACTTGACCTTCAATTATTGTGCAAAAACCACAGGAAGTCTACTGTCTGTGTGTGACCCTCAAAACTGGGTCAAGGTCACCCGTCTACAAACTCAAACTAGCCCTTATAGGCAACCATAAAGCTGTGCAATATAAAAGTGCTACCTCTAAAATGCAAGTTATCATGCAGAAACAGTATTCAACCAAATGGCTCTGTGACCCTTGAAATTAGGTCAAGGTCACCCATCTTCAAACTTGACCTAGCCCCAAATACAGACAATTATCCAGTGCAACATAAAAGTCCTAGTTTTAAAACCTTTTCAGTTATCATGTGGAAACCAAAGTACTTTACTCAGGTACCATTGTGACCTTGGAAATTAAATCAAGGTCACCAAACTTTAAACTTCTTCTAGCCCTTAGCAAGAACTATAGACCTGTAAAGTATCCCAGTCCTAACTTAAAAACTTCTTGAGTTATTGTGCAGAAACCACAGGAATTCTACAATCTCTCTGTGACCCTGAAAGCTGGGTCAAGGTCACCCATCTTCAAACTCAACCTAGCCCTTACAGAGAACCATAAAGCTGTGCCATATAAAAGTTCTAGCTCCAAGGTATAAGTTATCATGCAGAAAGCATGAAACCATATTCAGTAAAGTGGTTCCGTGATCTTTAAAATAAGGTCAAGGTCATCCATCTTTAAACTTCGCCTAGCCCTAAATATGGACTATTATCCTGTGCAATATATAAGTCCTTGCCTAAACAACTCTTCAGTTATTGTGCGGAAACTAAAGTTACCTTAGGTACCACTGTGACCTTGGAAACTGAGTCAAGGTCACCCATCTTCAAACTTTGCCTAGCTTTTGACTAGAATGATACACATGTACCGTATCAAAGTCCTAGCTCAAAAACTTCCTGAGTTACTGTGTGGAAACCACAGGAATTCTACAATCTCTCTGTGACCCTGAAAACTGGGTCAAGGTCACCCATCTTCAAACTCAACCTAGCCCTTACAGAGAACCATAAAGCTGTGTAATATAACAGTTCTAACTCTAAGGTGTAAGTTATCATGCAGAAAGCATGAAACCATATTCAATAAAATGGCTCTGACCTTTAAAATGAAATAAAGGTCATCCATCTTTAATTTTCGCCTAGCCCCAAATATGGACTATAATCCTGTGCAATATAAAAGTCCTAGCTTAAAAAGCTCTTCAGTTATTGTGCGGAAACCACAGCTACCTCAGGTACCACTGTGACCTTGGAAATTAGATCAAGGTCACTCATCTTCAAACTTTGCCTAGCTTTTGACTAGAATATTACACCTGTACAGTATCAAAGTCCTAGCTTAAAAACTTCTTGAGTTATTGTGCGGAAACCACAGTCTACTGACCGACCGACTGACATGTGCAACGCTATATGCCCCACCTTCTTCGAAGGGGGGCATAAAAATGAGGAATCCACAGCAGTGCCACCTAGTATACAACTTTGTTTGACCTTTTCACAAGAAAGGTATACCAAGCTTCAGCTCAATCTGGGTCATGGTTCTGGAGAAGAAGTCCAAAATAATGAAAACATACAAGCAATCATAAAAATATAGAAAAAGATTGCAGCGCCACCTGGTGAACAAATTCAGAGCAAGGAGCCCCTAGGAGTATTTCTGTGTGATATCAAAACAATTGGGTGAGCAGCTTCGGAGAATAAGAATTTTTAAGATTTCCAAAAAAATAAAAAATTAAAAAATTCATAAGAAAATAAAAATTCATTGGACCATGACCATTTGTACAAACTAGGTACAGACCCACCCAAGGTACATTGCGACCAAGTTTGAAGTGAATCTGGCAGGCGGTTTCGGAGAAGAAGTCGAAAATGTGAATTAGCATTAGAATGCCCATTGACTTGCATATTAATTAACAGGAAAGGTGCATTTACTGATAAGTACCCAAATTGAAAAAAAAACGTTAAAAATCAGGAATCCACAGATGTGCCACCTAGTGAACAACTTTGCTTGACCCTTTCACAAGAAACATATCCACCAAGTTTCAGCTTAATCTGTGTGACGGTTCTAGAGAAGAAGTCGAAAATTGAGAAAACACCCAAAAATACATAAAAAAAAAAAATGAAAAAATTGCAGCACCACCTCTTGAACAAATGAAGGTCTAGAGGTCCCCAGAAGTCTTCTTATGCAAATTTGAAGCAATTGGCTGAGCGGTTTTAAGTTATGACCAGAAGTCTTCTTATGCAAATTTGAAGCAATTGGCAGAGCGGTTTTGGAGAAGATTTTTTAAGACTAGCCCCAAAAATGAACAAAAAAAAAAAAAAAACATACAAAAATCCAAAAATCACTGGACCGTGACCATTTGAACAAACTTGGTAGAGACCCACCCAAGGCACATCCCCACCAGGTTTGAAGTGGATCTGGCAAGTAGTTTTGGAGAAGAAGTCGAAAATGTAAATTGTTGACGGCGGACGGACGGAGGACCATAAGATAAGCTCAGCTGACTGACAAGTCAGCTCAGCTAAAAATAAAAAAATCAATAGAGCGTGACCATTGGAGCAAACTTGGTAGAGATCCCTAAAGGCAATCCCCACCAAGTTTGAAGTAAATCTGGCCAATATTATTTAAGTTATGACCATTACAAGAAATTGCCATGTTAAACTTTCCTATTAAAACTTTAGTAGGGATATTTGAAAATTGTTTTTTAAAAAATCCAAAATTCCTTGAAACATGACCATTGGAACAAACCTGGTAGACACCCACCCAAGGTACATCCCCACCAAGTTTGAAGTAAATCTGGATGACAGTTTTGGAGAGGAAGTCGAATATGTAAACTAGCATTAGAATGCCCATTGACTTACTTGGTAATCAATAGGAGAGGTGCATTTACCGCAAAGGAGCCGAATTGAAAAAATCATTAAAAATCAGAAATCCGCAGCATTTCCACATAGTGAAAAACTTTGTTTGGCCCTTCCATAAGGAACATATCCACCACCTGTAAGCTTAATCTGAGTGACGGTTCTGGAGAAGTAGTGGAAAAATAGCTATAACACACAAAAATTCATAAAAAAATGGAAAAAACTGCAGCGCCACCTGGTGAACAAATTAACAACAAGGAGTCCCTAGGTGTCATCCTGTGTGAAATCAAAGCAATTGGGTAAGCGGTTTCGGCGAAGATTTTTTAAGATTTGTCAAAAAAAAAAAAAAAAATTCATTAAAAATCCAAAAATCACTGGAGCATGAACATTTGAACAAAATTGGTAGAAACCCACCCAAGGTAAATTGCCACCAAGTTTGAAGTCAATCTGGATGACGGTTTTGGAGAAGAAGTCGAAAATGTGAATTAGCATTAGAATGTCCATTGACTTCCATAGTAATCAATATGAAAGCTGCATTGACCGATAAGTACCCGAATTAAAAAAATTGTGAAAAATCAGGAATCTGCAGCATTCCCACATAGTGAACAACTTTGTTTGACCCTTCTACAAGGAACATATCCACCATGTTTCAGCTTAATCTGAATGATGGTTCTGGAGAAGAAGTCGAAAATAGCAATAACACAAAAATTCATAAAAAAATTGAAAAAAAATTGTATCGCCACCTGGTGAACAAGTTAACAACTAAAAGTCCCAGGGAGTGTTCCTGTGTGACATCAAAGCAATTGGGTGGGTGGTTTCGGAGAAGAAGATTTTTTAAGATTTGCCCACAAAAGAACAAAAAAATCATTAAAAATCCAAAAAACACTGGACCGTGATCATTTGAAGAAACTTGGTAGACACCCACCCATGGCACTTTTCCAAGTTTGAAGTGGATCTGGCCTGCAGTTTTTGAGAAGAAGTCGAAAATGTGAATTACGGACAACGGACTCTCACAAAACCTCAGCTGACTGACAAGTCAGCTGAGGTAAAAAGTCTAGATTTAAGCCACAAAATATACTTTTTTTCAATGACAACATCACAAAGGTAAAGCTACAAGTTCATTTCAAACAATAATTAAGAAATGAGGGTCGATTTTGTGTGTTATGGCATAATGACGCGCGTGATTGAAGCTGACATCGTGGGAGTGGCGCACGCCAGTGCGCCTCGCCCGATGCCAGCTTCAATCTTTAGAAGCTTTAGAAATGTAATGCATAAAATTAAGAGAAACGTCCAGAAACAGATTTACCCAGCATGTTCAAGTGTTAAGCTCCGGAAACCCAGGTGGGCGTGGCTTATTGGAATGTGGGCGGGACACTTGTGTTATGGTCCCATAACACACAAGGCTACTGTGTTATGGTCTCATAACACACCAGCCTCTCTCCTATTCTTGCAATGTTAAAAGTTAGATTGAATGTAAATATTTAAAACATGAGACAGAAGAAATGAGCATGTGTCATATTACAGCCATAAATGTGTAAGAATTGGCAACTTTTTCTTTCAATGCGATTTTCTCAAAACTCTGCAATTTGTATCTTGCCTCACAAATGTACGAATTACCCTATCACATTAAAATCAACAGACATCAAAAGAAAAATATATCCATATGCGGTTCCCAGGATTTTTTTTTTTTTTCTGACAACCCTTTCCTTGACTTTTGGAGCCATTTATAGAAAGAAAATGAGCAACCTGTCAGGGCTAAATTAAAAATTTTATAACTTTTTATTCATGCTATTTCAGAACTCAAAATTGAATTCGATCCTAGACATGGACATGTATTTTAAATTTCTTATTTCAACTTTGAAAAAAAAAAAATTTGTGCAACTTCTGCCCCAAAATTTTGAAAATCCTACCAAATCAGAAAGAATGCTATACAATCTCAAAAAACTTCAATCCTGCAAAAAAAAACCTATGGGTACAAATCTATGGATATGTAGTAATCAAAAAATATATAGGTTTAATGTACTTGTGAAAAAATTAAAAGGGTAATATCGATCCAGAGTTGACAGTCTCACTGCGCACTAGCTTTACAGCTTCGACCTTAACCCTTTCTTTCCCTCTCAAACCGACCAAAACCGGCTGGTGGTCAAATGTCGCCTGCTTCAGTGTTTTCAACTAATTTCAACAGTTATGAAAAACAATTTGACTGAGAAATGTACATGAGACTTATCAAGATCACATGCCCCAGGTCAACAGCTTTCCTTGGCATGGGTTCGGCACTTAGTGCCCAACCCATACCAAGGAAAGCTGTTGACTCAGTCTTATTTCAAGGGGGAAAGGGTTAACTTCATTTTAGATTCCATGCAAATTTCACAGTATACACATTAGTATTCCTTTTACATTGCACAACAGAAGCACTTTAATACATAGTTATTTCTTGCTGAAATCAAAGTTACTTAAACTAAGCCCAAGTGTCACTGATGTGAACACATATTATCAAGGTTTCAGACTTGATTCTACAAGTCGTATAATTCCTATGCAAACAGTGTGAATTATGGAACATCTTGCAGATCAGGAAACTTGAAAAGTCCACAGGTCCCTTCCATATGTTCTTTTTTTACTTTACTCCATTCTGTATTTTGCACACAATGTCACAGACACAACATTCAAGCAAACCAGTTGTTGCTGATGCAAGTTCAAAATATTAAATTTCAATCTGGAACTAAGGTGAAGTTTTATACTGCTCTTTACTTTGGGATCTGGCATTATATTTATCTGAGACTTACCTCTTGCACACATCTATTCATATAACTTAATCAAACATTTTCACCTGATTAATTACTTTTCCTTCCTACCGGATACATTTTTTTGGGAGACATCAGAAAACGTCATCCTATATTACATGTATACAGGTTACTTTTTAATACAGTGGTCTCCCTCTTTTAAGGCCCGTCTCACCAGAGGCAACCCCTCTTATAAGGCCACTTTTTGACTGCATTTGGGGTGGCCTTATAAGAGGGGGATCACTGTACATCAGTAAATCCTGGAAAGCACTTATGAAATAATCAAGATTTTCAACCACATAAATGTTTACATATTACTTCATAACTTTATTTTCCAAACTCCCTAACAGAAGACCACTTCACATTTGCTTGGAAATTGAACTGGAATTATGAATTATGTGCAGACAAGTAGTTCACAGAACAGCATCTGCATCCAATCAAATGACACAACCTGCTGGAGCCCTCCATATTAAAATGTATCATTACATGTAGGTACATGAACGGTTTCAAAGAACTATGTTGGTACTGAAAGGCAACAGGCAAGTCCCCCCCCCCCCAGACCAAGTGTTTACAAGCATTCCTTCTTTCCCGAACTAGTGATTTAAAAAAAAATCCACAAACTGTGACCCCAGAAATGAGGTCGAAGTACTTTATGTACTGTCTGAGCATGACCTTCATAGAGAAGCATAAACATGTGCAGCATCAAAGTCCTAATTCAAAATTTATCCCAAGTTATCAAGTGAACAGAACATTTAATGTCAGTTGTCCTGTGACCTTGGGAATGAGGTCAACGCCACTTAGGTACTGTCCGAATGTGGCACTCAAAGAGAATCATAACCATGTAAAACATCAAGATCTTGGCTGAAATAGTTCTCCAAGTATCATCTGTACAAAGATACCTAAGTGACCCTGTGACCTTAAGAATGAGGTCAAGGTCACCTATGTACTGTGAAACTCCTGCTGTCATGCCCTCAAGTGTTCATATGCAATTTTGAATACAGTGACAGGGGTGGTCCCTCTTGGGGGGGGGGGGGGGGGATATATAATGGAAATACCATACTTCCTGCACAAGAATGCAGGCCTTTCAAGATGGGAGGCCTCTGGTGAGAGGGACCTCAGAAGAGGGGGACCACTGTAATTGGCAAAAAAAATTTAAAAAAAAATATCACTGGAACATGACCGTTTGAACAAGCATTAACAGTACATCCTCACAAAGTTTGAAGCGGGTCTGGTCAGTGGTTTAGGAGGTCAAAATTATGTATTACTATTGCAATCGACACTCACTTACATATTAGTCAATAGGACTGTTATATTAACGAGTTGAATGTCCTTTTGATTGTAGTTACAGGAGTGTGACAACAACTAGCGATAAGCACTTTTCATGACGTTAATGTGATGGCATGAAAAAAAAAGCCTCTCGCCAGCTGTTATCACACTCCCATAACTATCATTAAAAGATGATCCATTTTCATATTTATATTCATACTTGCATTTATATTGTAGTTATATTTACATTGCTACTTATATTGATGTATTGATGGTTCATCTCACAATTATGTGATGCACAAAAAATTTGAACAAGTTAGGCGGGGGGGGGGGGGGGGGGGGGATTTTCATGCCAGCAGTGGAAACCAAAACTAGTCTGGAAGGTGTTGTCAACAGCGCTGTACTACTAGAAGGTTACCATGTTGGCACATGGACATGTAATTGACCGTTTCATGGAACAAGAGGACTGTGGCAGTCCTGTGACCCTACATGCAGAGACGGAAGTGGTCCATGTGAACTATGATAGAGAAATTTTTAATATTTTGCTAAAAAAGTCAACAACAAAATTCATTACAAATCCAAAATTAACTGGACCAGAACAATTTAAACAAACCTGGTTGAGACTTGCCCAAGGTACACCCCACCAAGTTTCAAGTGAATCTGCTTGATGGTTTTAAAGTAAAAAATGTGAATTTCCATTGCAATCTCCATTCATGTACACAAACAGAGTGTATGTGTCAACCAACAAGGACCAGAATTGAAAAATGGTTAAAAATCAGGCATAAAAAACAAATTCAGAAATAGAATTCCTTGTGAGTGTTCCTGGGTGATGTGTCAAAACAATCGGGTGAGCAGAGAAAAAGATTTTGTTAAGATCATGACCACTGGAACAAACTTAGTATACACCCACCCAAGGTACATTGCCACCAAGTTTGACTCAATCTGACAGACAGTCTCTTCGGAGAAGTCAAAAATGTGAATTTGCATGTGAATGCCCACTGACTTGCACAGTAATCGATAGGAAAGGTGCATTCACCAGTAAATATCCGAATTTTAAAAAAAATTGTTAAAAATCAGGAATCCACAGCAGTGCCACCTAGTGAATAACTTTGTTTGACCCTTCAACCTGAAACATATCCACCAAGTTTCAGGTTAGTCTGAGTGATGGTCCTGGAGAAGATGAAAATAGCAAATACGCAAATATCACTGGAGCATGACCATTTGAAAAAACCTGGTAGAGAACCACCCAAGGTACAGTGCCACCAAGTTTAAAGTTAATCTGACTGACGGTTTTAGAGAAGAAGTCGAAAATGTGACTGAATTAGCATCAGAATACTCGTCGACTTACAACGGTAATCGATAAGAAAGGTGCATTTACCAACAAGAACCCGAATTGAAAAAATCGTTAAAATCAGGAATCCCCAGCATTTCCTCCTTGTGAATAGCTTTGTTTGACCCTTCCACAAGATATATTTGAATATATACCATCTTTATAGTGATTCAACTTTATCAACATCACTTTGTTGTGATTGACACCCCAAAAGTTGATACCAACTGTCTTTAAAAAGCTAAATAAAATCACAGACTCATTTTTTAACCCAAGAAGTGAAGATTTCACTAAATGTTTTTTTTAAAGGCTAGCCTAGAAATGCAGATATACATGTAAAGGCAAAATATTTGAGCAGGCTTGATGTATATTTGCATATTAAATTCATTGTAGTATGGAAGTAAAAAAAAAATGATAATTTGCTTCAGATAATATCAATTATTTTAATGTTAGCATGGTGAAATAACCTATACAGTGGTACCTGCTCCAAAGACCACCTCCAATTTAAGACCGCATGTCTTTTTAAGACCACTCTTTCAAGACCCTCTGCTGTATTTACATGTTAAATATACCTTCAATTTAAGACCACCTGCAGTATGAGACCACTTTTTGTTGGCTGTAGGGGTGGTCTTAAATAGCAGGTACCACTGTAGTTTATTTTATGGTCACTAACCGGACACGTCACGTATGGGACGGCAAGGGTGCACATGTCCCTCCAATCTGGTGAGTATGATACATACAGCTTATGATTTAATGTGAAAAACACACATTTAAGTAATGTAATTTTTTCAATATAGAGCTTGATCTAATGTGATGTACATTTTATGCTATGAGTATGTCAGTAACGGGACAGTTATGGTTCACATATTTGATTTTTGAAGACGCTAGTCTTCTCCACACCTTCCTGTTGAATGGCTCTTTCTGTCATGTCAGCCAAGCAAAGAGTACCACTTACAAGCTTCAACTGCATGATAAGAGTAGAGCTGTCTGTTAACCTTTTCAACAGGTCTCTCGCCATAATGTCACTAACCGGACACATAACAAAAGATTTTTGGTACACAGGTGTATCATGATCAGGTGAAAACCAAACTCCCATACAACACCAAGTTTTACTTTCTTATCAAACATGACATTGTGTGTGTATCATAAATGACATTTTCTGGTGCCCCTGGAATATATGCATTGTCAATCTGGTGATTGATTTTGTCAATTTGAACCTGAAATATGTCACCAACAGGACAAATTGGTATTCTTAAACACTGTATTTTTTACAGAAGTATAGGTAGGGATCTAATTTAAGCTCCCAAAATAGGGCTGACCACAGTCAATACTATGATACAGTTAGCCATGTTAAGTATCCCATAGTTCTCGTGCTGGAATCCAAGACATGTTTGGTACAAAAATTATGCAATTCACCCTAGGATCATTTTCAAAACTCTTAAATATACCAGTTGTCTAAAATGCAAGGAACTGATAAGAAAAAAAAACCCATGAATTTTGTTAGTGTCATATATATGGAAGTTAAACTTTACATATAACTGTGTCACACTATTATTTCAGTATTCCACTTATATTTATAATGCTAGAACCCTGCTGTGGCATGCAGGTGGCCCAAAAGTTTCTGTTGACCCATCTTATTATTATTATCAGATGTTTACTCTGAAAAAATTTGGGCCACCAGCTATTTCATGCACTGATTTATCTCATATTTCCAATCGTGTGCACCATAAAACAAATTGCAACACAAATATATAATACATGCAGTTTCAAACTAATTCCAAGTCAACACTGCCCAAATCAGAATTCAATTTGTTAATTGGCCCACAGAAAATCCCACCTTATCTTTAACCCTTTCCTGCTCAAATTTCCTAAAACCTCAAAGATGTAATTTGTCTGCCTTAGTGTTTTTACTTAAATTTATTAACAGAAAACATTTTTGTTGAGACTTGTATACATGACAGAATGTCCCAGATCATGTGTTTTCCTTGGCGAGTGTTGGGTCACAATGTGCCCAACCTACACCAAGGAATGCAATTCACTCAGCTGTACTCCGGCCAGGCATGGTTTAATATTTCAATTTCTTCAGGTTGACAATTTCTTGCATATTTTACTTTTTCAAAATCTATGATAACTGTTCTACTGCTAAATGTAAACAAGATTTATACTTGTACTCTTCATTTTTTGAAAATCTATTACATTGTAACTTCATGATATTTTATTTAAATTTAAACCTTAACTTGTCACTAAAATTGTCCTGTATGTCAAGCACTTCTTGAAAACCCTTAGGACTCAATATACTTATCTCATCAAGTTATAACATAGCTCCAAAATACTACTATCCAATCCGGAGCCTAACATCCTTTCCCAGCAATTTGTTTAAAAGTACATTTATAAAATTGTAAATTATAGTGGAGATAATATTCTACCTTGGCATACTGTATTCCAGGATTTTGAACCTAAGAGTATTTATATCCTGCTATTCTGTAGATATTCTGTCTACAAGGAATCTTTTATGGCAATTTTGGCACACTTTGATATGTTCCGGTTTCCCACCAAAATTATGTCATAATCATTTTGGTTACCGCACATGAGGGAAGTGCCAGTGAAGAGAGATAATTTGGCCCAATGTGCAATCCACGAAGTGAACCCAGTCTTTACTGGTCCTGGAGTCTTGTCCGTAACAACAACAAAAAAAAATAATCATATTATAAGAATGCCATCTCATATCAAGTTCAGCGTCTGTCTATGATGAACATGGCTATCCCTTTATAAGCTGGTAATTTCATCCAGGTTGCTAGTTTGGTCAGAACATATTTCGCCTTGTTTGATACAGGAATCTGTTCATACATACAGGTACTTCCTTGCTTAATGATGGGGCCAAAGCAGCACCACAACTAATATGAATGTCAGGTATCATCACTGAAGTTATCTTGCACATTTCCACTTGAAACTGAAAGCAGAGTTGTCACCTGCAACAAATAAAACAGAAAAGACAGAAATGTTACTTTTTGTGGGTCTGAAATATTTTACACTCCACAACCAAGCATCAATAGATAAAATTATGTAGATTATATCCAATATACTTTTTTTCCCTTATTGAAGTACCCAACCTTTTTACAGATAAAATGTTGAATGACTGCGAATACAATAACAATTAATAATAACCCTGAGTATAAATTAAGGGATCCGTATGGTATATTATTTAGGAACTACAAGGATATATACAAAGATCCATACTGTAAAATGATATTTTAATGTTTGGCACATCAGCAATCAGGGAATTGCTTTTAGAAAATTTCAATTTAAAATATATATATACACACACACACACACACACACACACACACACAAAGTCCATAAACCCCTACTAGACTAGTTTCAGCATCAGCATATTTTTCATGAACAATTTACAAAGAAATGATGCATGTCTAGTCATTCAGTAATTGATTTGCCATTTATTATTTACGCTGTGATTCAGTATTTATTGTCCCATAGAATTATCATACCACTGAAAAACACTTAACCTTATCAGGCATACGATGATCAGAATGTGAGTGAACACTGCATTTTGACGGCAGACAAGATCTGCCCCCAGCAACCAAGAAACTGCCCCCAGGGAAAATTACTCTTTACATATACATATATATATGTCATTCACTCTGATTAGAAGTCTTTCAAATTGAAAATCAGCAAAACTGAAAATACATGTGACATTGGAGTCTGGACTTGTGAGGTTTGAGTTCCACTCATTTACTATGATGTTTGAGCGTCTTGCTCACAAATATGTCCAGGATGGTTTTAATTTTTTTTTGTTAAATATTGTAACATGACAATGACCCAAAGTTGTTTTAAACTGTCCTGACATTGAACATGCACAACATCAACTGTGTGATATGCTGTCAATCATGGGGTGTAGCTATCCATTTGTAAAAAGTCAAAAGCTCAACGGTATGATTTTTCTAATTGAAGGCACTGGAGAAAGGGAGTTAATTCCATTTTCTCACCAGTTTCATTCCAATACAATAGAACTTACAGGATGTGCATTACTACCATATCCTGAAACTCACTGTAATAATTGCCTGCCTATATCTATACTCACTATAGCATGCTGAAATCAGAAAATAATGCTAGTTTTATATGGAAAGATCCCTAAACGCCATTTCTTTCGGCAGAAGTGCAGGTCACTGTATTCTTTTACACCATCAGTCATCATCATAAATATAATTGAATACCTCTTTTTAACCAAATATATTGCTATAATGAGCATTGGTAGAAAATACCCTGGTGGATTGCAAACAAAATAAATAAATAAAATAAAGAGGACAGTGAAAAATGCTGATTTTCTGCCTTTAACAAATAAATTTGGCATACTGTGCACAAATATGGCATTGGCAGCTGAAACCCTAATTTCAATTTAAAACTATGCAGTTAAACTAAAGTGACGTAGGTAGTCACATGAGATAGCTGTATTTGCACATGGGCAGAATATTGACAAAGTTATCCCAAACCCCTAAATTTATACTGACACTTGTCTTGGGTACATTGTTTACCTGGCTTAAACTAAAAAAAAATGCACCTTACAATGCATGAAATATTTAAATGGAGATCTCTAATACCAAATACAAAGACATAATGAAAGCTAGTTGAGATTTACATGGCTGAGAATTTTTTGTGGTATTTAGCAAATAAGAGGTTAATTTGTCCTGTCAAACACAAAGGCTGCAACTGCAACAAGTTTTCAAAAACTTTACCTGCTTATTATGGTTGAAATGGTGACAAGTTTCGTTTTTTATACCTCCAGTTGGGGGTCCTCTAAATTTTTCTGACCTTGACCTTCTGCACTATGCTGTACTGACGCTGGATATTGACGAACACGCCAATTATTCATACACAAAAAATGCATTTTTTTTTTTATTTAGTGCTCGACTAGGCCTACAAAGTGGCTTTTCCCCACCATTCAGTGGCACCGGGACTGCCTTGCCCTTGGCATGGATCATGCTCTCTCTTTGCACGGAAGGTCACACTTGCGCACGTGCAATTTACATCTTGTCACCACGTCATCGGACAGGTGGACCAATCGCTAATCAACAGACCCAACAATGATTGACGTGTGACATCAGCCTGACCACCCTAGCAACTTGGATTATTTACACCTCGGTATATAAAGCAGCAGCTCCCATGTGTCATGTTGGTTTCTCTGAGCTGCACACCTGGGAACAGGTCGAACTTTAATTACTTCTCGTAAACAAACCAAACAGTAAACAAAGTATCTGTACACAAAACAACGGCACAAAACGCGTGGTAGTGTTAATGGGGTGAAGTGTTATAGTTGTAGTAGTCATCACTTACTTGTTCTCGGGTGATGTCTCACCGGGTGATGGGGAGCTCGATGAGGCAGGCCTCTGTGTCTACCATCTTCCACGGCATCTCCTGGTCTTCGTGCCAGACGCCATCGTATCGCATCGTGATGGGAGAGTCAAAGCCACCAACAAGATACAACACTCCACTGTGCACCACGGCGGATGAGAGATCCTTATGCCTATCCTGTGGTATCCTGGTGGTTAGTGTGCTCCAGGTCCTGGACTGAGAGTTAAATTGCTCCATGCTGTACTCCCTATAGCCACCACACACCAGTAGGCCACCTCCTGTGGCGACCATCGTGTGATCACTACGGCCTGTTGTTAGGGACGGCTCCAGTCGCCAGCTGGTCTCCCCCGGCGTCCAGGACATCACAGATGTAAGCTTTGTATCTGTATCATCCAGCCCTCCGCTTATATACACGCGACCTTCCAACTCACACGCAGCGTGTCCAAACCTCTTCTCGGGCAGGTCGGGTCCCGGTCGCCAGTTGTTCTCTGCTCCCAGAGTCTCTGTGGATGAGAGGTGTTTGTTGTACTCAATCCTACCGCCTACGGTTATCACCTCCCCGGCCACCACTGTCGCCGTGTGCCAGTACCTTGGTGTCCTCATGGAGGGCCCTGTCCTCCACCGCCAGTTAACCAGGTTCAGTATGTCACAACCTGACAGTGTCTTGTTACCTATAAACAGAGAGACTCGTCAAGTAGGAACGCGGACATATAGTGACACAAGTTAACATCAACAAAGTTGTATTTTATGAGCGATGACTTGATCACCAATTCCACAAATTACTGTCAAGTTAACTGTTGATTGAATGAAGTCTTTCATTTGGCCAACAGTCAAATGTGACAAACAGTTTACTGTCAGAAGTCAACAACTTTCTGTTGTGTTTGATTGACATACTGTAGTTGGACCATAACACACACATTAATACACAAACACATCAATACACATACGTACCACACAGTAGTAGTATTATATAGCACGTGTGTGTATTGATGTTTCTGTGTGTGTGATTGTCAAAGGTATCTTTGATGTAAATCACAGGTCACGGGACTTACCTGCGTCCAGGCCTCCAATTAGCCACACCTCGTCCTGGTACCTGACCACTGCAGTGTACTTCCTCGGGTGTGGCACCCTCGGTATCTCAGCCACTTCTGCAAACTGACCCCCCGAGGCCTTGAGATGTAACAGGCGCCGCGATCACCCTCTCCAGGGGTCTGTCTGTGTCCATGCGGCGCCCTCCAAATACTGCGATTGCCGTCTTCCCTGCAAACAGATCCGAGACCAAACCTGAGTCAACAATCAACATTTTGTTTGCACACATTCTCATCACAAAACAACTTTCTCCCAAAGTCTTCACAATTCCACCTGCAGTTTGCAGTACGCGCTAAAGTCTGCGTTCATGGCTTCCAACTGTACAATGGGAACTGGATAAATAGTGTGTTATGTTTGACGGTTGTGATGGGAGGCTGTCAAAGTGGATGAGTCCACGCTACACTGACGCTCGGGATGGACAGTTGATAGTGCGCTGTGTCGGGTTTTAATTGTTTGTAATATTTATGTTTACACGTGAAGGTATCACTGAACAAACACTTCCTTACTCAGTATCAGGGACAAAAGTTCATTTAAGATGGACGGACCGACACTCCTACCTGGCGTTTAATACTCTGACCCCCCTGAAGGGTATATTGGGATGCTGCCTTTTGATGCCGGGTCAGGGAGTTCAGTTCCGTGACGTCAGAGTTTACCTTCAAATCTTCAGCGATGGTAGGACAAAAAAAACTGGAACAGTTCCAAGAACAGTCAGGATACATTTTAACCCGCCCCCTCCCAATCCCCGCGTTTAAGCCTTTTCGACGTTGGATCTTCTCAAGGCTTGAAGAGTGTAGAATTTGTATTCACATGGGCAGTGAAATTAATGGAAATATTATTGTAATGACCATAATGCTGTTATAGCAGCAGGCTGTGCATTTCTGACACTGAACGAACAGCATTTGGGGCCTTATTAGTAGTAGTACCTATTGTATGTTTTCACTTTTCAGCCAAACACAAAAAAATTCAGATGTGTGGCGAAGAAGAAGAAGAAGAAGAAGAAGAAGAAGAAGAAGAAGAAGAAAGAGGAGGGGGAGGAGGAAGAAGAAGAAGAAGACAAGAAGTTTATCTTGTTTGAATATAAACGGAAACAACAGGGGCCAGCTCTAGACTAATGTAAAAGTAAAGAAAAATGCAAATGTGAAAGACCACCTTGTAGATTTAGGATTTGACAGAACCAGTTATGACTTGGGTCTTTTCAAAACTATCAACTGGGATGCAAGTTTTCTGTTTTAGTGGTACTTATTATCTTGCATGGCACAAATTACTATACTACATTAGTAACGAAATTGCGATGAGAGCCCATGTCACTGTTGGTGTTAGGCCTACATGATGTATAGACTAATCATTCTGATTGACATTGCATCACAGCCAGGTTAAATGCCGGTTAAATGACCAGACAGCACTGACCTGGGCTAGTAGGAGTATGCCTATTGAGTATGAGTATGAGCTGCATACGGGTGTTGTTTACGCAGACCCACAGCTATTTTAACTCTTTGGGTGTCATGCCCAATTGAATTCATAAACTTGGCAACTTCCAACTATTTTATCTATAAGGTCTATATAACGTGCTATTTAATGTAAACATTGGGATGTGTCCGGATAAATGAGTAGACCCATCTCCATTGAAAAGTGGACGCGCCATGAAAGCCAAGGTTAATTTTTAGACAACAGTAAACGCCTTGCCTTGGGCCCAACTACTGCCAGAGTGTTAATAGTAGTAACTTCAAAGAAATGCAAGAAAGGCATGTTTACTCCTGACGATTAAACCGACATTTTTTTTAACAGCTACATGTAATCGCATTACTGTGGTAACGTTAGACATGCAAGAAAAACACGCTTCTTTCAATTACACATCATCATTAGGCCTACACTTGATGTTCTTTGATAGAATTTTGTTATTTGACTGAACAAACCACAACATGGGTTCATTTCATCCACAGAATTGAAGACAGAGGACAATTTTTCCTCAAGTAACAGAAAATTGCACAGTATGAATTAAATATCTCTCTTTTCTGAATTTTTTAAAAAAATATTATTTAGGCCTATAAAGAACAACTTAGGGCAATATTGTAGTGTATAGCTTTTGCTTGGTTAATAGCCTACCTGTTCATACTTTACCTTATTTAGAGGGATTTTGTCAAGTTTTCCTGCTGTGAACCTTCCTGCTTGGCGATCTCTGCTCTACTGAACTTTAGCAGACGACAATGTGCTTGCTTTTGCAGGCAAGTGCCACGCGCAAGTTGCGTCAGGAAGACCACCGTTTAACAGGGAGCTAGCGCCCTCAGACGGCAATATATAACATTAAATTTTTCTTTGGCATTGAGTTGCGACTTGTCAACCATCTTTTCTGACTGGTGGTCATTTTGGTAGAACTGTGACATACAGTCGCTGAATCAACTTTCTCTTTGGAAAGGCGACTTTGTTCCAGTCTCTGTTTCTTTTTTATCCCCATCAAAGATGGATATTTATGCTTAGATATGGCAAGATATATTTATCAATGTACCTTGATGTAAATAATAATGTGTTACTGGGCATATTTAACACATAAAGTAAGGTCATTTTGCTTATATTGTCGAATTCAGCCATTCAATAAGACAATGTGCACAACCTGAAGAATGTATGTCAAAGAACTGAATGTTTGACAAAAAAGTTATTTCTCTATTGTATAAGTAGAATATATAGTGTATGTTCAAAACACATAAATTATAAACCATCTGCTTTAAACTGTCTGTGAGCATTTTACGACACGGAACAAAAAATGACTGTACGCCTTAACCGGTGTCAACGTTTATTTATATACAAACTTTAAAAGAATATAAGGTCCTATTGGTTTCGTCTATTCTTATGGTCTGTTTCTTTGCAGATTTATAACTCAAGATGTTTAAGGAGAGGTAAGGGACCTCATGTTTAAGATTTCATTTAAAATTGCTTGAAGTTTCAATAAACTCGAGTTGTGCTCAAATTTTTGTAAAGGTCTCACATTTGATAGGTTTGCCAATGAGTTAAATGTATGTTCCACATTCAGCTCACAATGTTGAAAATATGATAATTATAACCATGTCTGAAATTGTTTGATCATTTTCTTCGTAGAAATACATACGGCATAAATGTTTGCATTAGTATTTTTCAGTCTGTGCGCTTTTCAGTGGTAAAGGTTATCTGCAGATCCCATTTATTGTCTCAGCCGCACATGTTCTAAATAGCCACGTTTTTGACGTAGAGCTACACAACTATAGTTCAGTATCAAAGTGACAATCATCCGCGAAACAAAAAATATTTGCGAGACGAAAGATTACATTTGGCCTATGACCTTCGTTGATGTAACCCCATGCTTCAGAAGTATACCTAAGAGCACAGACAGAACCATATCATAGCACCCCATCATTCCTGAACAGGAACAGGAATCAAATATTCCTTTGGAACTTTTCGTACGAGAAATTTTCCTTGCAATCATAAGTTACGCCGAGGTAGACCACACAGGATATTCCCCACCAATAGGCCAACATGAATAACAATAGATACCAAATAAAGTCCTTAGCAATTGAAAGTTTTAAGATGCCCATTTTTAAGTTTTAACTATAAATTTATGCATAAACCTTCTGTTTCTTCACAAAAGACTATTTCTTGTCATGCAGTTCTATCATTCTACAAGTGTAACCATGATCAAGATTTGATATTTGGAACTTCCAGTTTCAGTTTTTCCTGCAGTCAAATGAACATTGTAAACTTTTAGCTTTTCTTTTTTGTTAGTCTTAACTGTGGTAAGTCTTCATGGAAGAATGTATTTCTATTGTAATATTTCGCTTTTCAGTAACAGTGTCTCAAGGCCAACATGTCGGCATTTTTCCCTTCCCCTTGACCGTGTCGATTCGAAGTGCACTCTTCACATGAGTGCAGGGGCGTGGCATTTGTTTTATTCGGTCGCTATTCCAGCAGACAGACAAGTTGTTCCACAGGTCTCAGTGGAAGGTTTAGCAAGTTGGCAGTGTGCGCTTGCCTGTTAAACAGACTTTTGTTCCACGTGTCTGACTGCCCTCCGCGGATAAGCGGAGCGCCCAAACAGTAACGATAGCGTAACTTTGCCTGCATGTCTTTGCAGGCAAAGGCTGCGCAAATGCATTGGAAATATGCTGTTATTTTTGCGCCGCTTTGCGCCTTGAAAGTTGCACTGCATTACTTTTATGAAACAATTTTGGTAAAACAGCCTTGTAATCAAATCTTTTGCTTAATGTTATATTAAGCAGAAACACATGTCACTCTTCCACTGCGATTTGTGATACTGCGGGTGCCGATGTCAATACCGGCGCCGGCTTCCTTGTAAAATTTTTCCACACATTTCAGGCATATCCTTCTCAGTAATTGAGGCTGCACTAAAGTGTGGATATAAAAATTTCTAATTAGCGGGCAATGCTTTTCTATAAAATTCACTTTGCTTTGGAAAGGAATTAAATCCAAATATATCTGGTAAACCATAACCAAATAACGTGGATTTCCTGAATCTTCACGGTGATACTGTACATTTAACTTAACATGCACAGCTAGCTTGCTTGACAAAAGAATGACTGGTTACTTGCATACATATATATATATATATATATATATATATATATATATATATATATATATATATATATATATATATATATATATATATATATATATGTATATATATATATATATATATATATATGTATATAAATATATATATATATATACATTGGACGCATCATGGAATTTCCCCGCTCCGTTGGTCCCCCCCCCCACTGTAAAGGAGAAGCTTTCCTAATAAATAATAATAACAATAATAATAATAATAATAATAATAATAATAATAATAATAATAATAATAATAATAATAATAATAATAATAATAACAATAATAATAATAAAAATAATAATAATCATCATCATCATCATAATCATCATCATCATTATTGTTATACTTGTTTTACGTTCACCTTTTTCCTGGCAAGGCCACCCTGATTTGTTTTAGATGCTTGTTCTTCATACATGATACATATCAAAGTATTTTCTGGGTCCAATGGAATTTGGAACGTAACTGCCATGCAATTTGTATGGTCACTTATGCAACAAAATCCAAATGCTTTTCCATTTCAGGAAACATGGTGTTGCCGAACCCCTCTGTTTCCATTCAGTGCTTTTTATTCGTAAAAAAAAAAAAAGGGGGGGGGGGTGTTTTCTTTGGTACAAATGTTCAGCACTGGTATTCCATTTTCCCGTAGGTGGCGCTGTAATCCACAAATACTTTGCGTTCGTGTGCCAGGAGCATGCTGGCACACGAACGCAGAATAAAATAGGCCTCTGCTTCTGGCTTAGAATTTCGCCAAATGGCCCTATAAAATTAAACTTTAAGGGCCACCTGTTCTTTGTTTTATTACCTTAAGTTTTGGCACGCTGATTTTCTTTTGTAATTCTTCATTCGTAAATGATTGTCCAAAATCCACCATCTCAGGGAACAGGGAAACGGATAATTGTGGTACAACGATGAAAAGACAATTGTTGCATTTCGATAGTGTCCAAGTATGGTGAAATCTCCCCAATTAACTGGGTCAGACTTTCAGAATGGGGCTCAACTTTGGTGTTAAATTTTGGATTGGGACAATTAAGTCTCCGTTCTCGTTCATATTTGCCATTTTGTTCTCCTACAAAACTGTCGAATGTGCAAAACGTGTCCAGCAGAACATATAATTATGATGTTTTACCCAATATTTATTCTTTCTTTCTTTCTTTCTTTCTTTCTTTCTTTCTTTCTTTCTTTCTTTCTTTCTTTCTTTCTTTCTTTCTTTCTTTCTTTCTTTCTTTCTTTATTTCTTTCTTTTTTATCTTTCTTTCCGCCATATTTTTGTGTCGTCTTAAACTCAGACACCGTGCAAGCTAGAAACTTCAAACTTTGCATGGCTATAGCACCTGCAGTGAAGTTTTGCACATCGTTCTGAATAGTCAAGATTTTGAAAATAATGCAAGTTAGGGCAATTAAAAAATTCAATTGCTTCTGGCTTCCAAAGTTTTCATCCGATTTCGATGATGTTGGACCCAAATTGTAGATATTGTAACACTGCACCTTTTTGTAATTTACATGTGACCTCTCAAGGTCAAAGGTCAAGTCATTTGTACGTTTGGAATATTCATCTAACCATAACTCAGTCAATTTCCATCCAATGTTGATCATATTGGACACAAATTGTAGCTACTGTGACACTGCACATTTTTATAATTTACATGTGATCTCTAGAGGTCAAAGATCAAGGTCATTTGGACCTTTGAAATCCTCATGTAGCTATAACTAGGTCAATTATCATCGAATTATGATCATGTTGAGCTCAAATTGTATATATTGTAACACTGCACATTTTTGTAATGTATATGTGACCTTCAGAGGTCAAAGGTCAAGGTCATTTTGTCGTTTGAATTTTTCATCTAGCCATAACTCGGTATATTATCACCCAATGTTGAACATGTTGGACACAAATTGTAGCTACATATGGGCACTTTTCCATGTGGGCAGGCGGGATGTTGCTGATATTTTGGAAATAAAGAATACTTTTTACAGGCAAATTCTAATTTCTTCTGATATCCAGATAGCAAAGTACTAGTTGGATATAGCATTGGCGTTTGTAAGCATGAATTTGTGAGAAAACCACTAATATTGTTAGGAAAGGGCATGTGTTCATGACACACACAGGCAGATTTGCTTTCCAGCAACTCTTTCTTTTCAAGTCTGATTTTACTTTCACAATGTTACGTGAGTGTATATTTGCTTTGTTTCGTGGCTTAGAGATGAAGCGTTTTGCTTCGTTCGTTGCACACACAGCACAGCGCGCGACAATGCTACAAAATATTATTCAATCAAAGTAGGAACAAGTGCAGGCTTGAAAGCAAGATGCAAGTTACATTGAATTTGATGATAGCCAAGGGTGGAGCCCCCGGCTGTCAGTGAAGGATGATAAACTCTCATCTTGCCTTATAACCAGCTTAGAACGCAACGCCGATTGACTATGGCATTGATGCTGTCTGTATGTGACACGAGCTGCGCGCGCGCCTGTCAGTCGCAGAGACTGAGTAGATGTGGTTCCGATTGAAGCATGAAATACACTCTGGGTGTATTCATGCTTCAAGAATAGTAAATCATAGTCAGTACCTCGCACATACAGAACCAATTTTCAAAAGCTTAAAATTGTTAAAACTAAATGACATTTTCCTTCATCGGTAACTTAAGTTTTATTAATTTTTTTTAATAAGCAGTTACCAGTATACTTCAGTAATCTTCCTATAAAATAAGAACCCCTAATTCATGGCTATCAGACAAGAAATATAGAAATAAAATGGTTAAACCAAGAACTACATTAGTTAGCACAAGAAATTGCACAAGACATGACATAGGAGAAACATAGAACAAAACTCCAGATATTGTTAAAATTAAAGCGCATTCTCATGGAAAATCTAGTTTCTCTTTTTATACAAAAATGTGTTTTATTGACAAGTATACTGATATATGCATGGACCCAGACTGCTACGTTTGCAATTTAGAATAATCATGAATCACTTTCATTCCAAAGCACTTTCATTCCTCAATGCATTTACTTACAGTGACCTAATTATATGGAACATTATAGTACTACATCTGTATGTATCTGATGTCAATCTGCACTTCTCAGAGTAAACTATCTCTTTAGGGTGGCTCCATGATAGCAGTATTCATTGCCTTAATGGAAGTCTCTTCACCAATAATCAGTTTTTATATCTTACACTTTACAATTTACTTTTTATATTTTAGGTTTTGTTCTGTTGCACTCATTGTATTTGTGAAATAAATTTTTCTGATTCTGATTCCGGGTTTCTTGCATAATTCATGTGCAAACTGCTTGTCAATGAAATAGATGTTACGTATACATTCATGTATTGACCAATAAAACAACACTCACATGCACAGCTAATTTATCTTAACAAAAGTAAGGAAAAAGCCACGTGGGTGTCGAGTAGCCAAGCGAACGCCAGTTAACACTTGTTCACAAGACCCTATACTACGCAAATTTGTACAGTTCGGGTCTCATCAATTAAGATGGAAAATACAGACGGAAATTTGTTTTTGGCTGATTTACCTGACGATTTACTCGACTTTTGGACCCAAGATTTGTTTCAAGCAATTGTCAACATTGCCTGCGAAGCGGCCTACTGCTACATAAATAGGAACATATCAGTCTGCTTCGCAGGCAAACGTCAACCCTACATACGCAATTTTGCCGTCAAAAACATATATCGCTAGGCACACATGCAAAAGGTTCGACGAACCCGTCGGACGCCCAGTTAGACGGAAAGGTGAGGAGCGCTGTTCCTCAGCGTATGCAAATCGCAAACAATTAGCTGGGGGCTTCAGCTTAGGTGCAGTGGGCACGATGGAGAAACGAACTCCGCGAAACTGAAAAAGAAATGAAGTATTATCATAAATGCGTATCACTATAAAAGTCTTTTGAAATAGAAGTTGCCAATCGAGATTGACTAGAAATAATTCGATTTCAAAATATCGCTGGTCTTGAGTGAATACAATTCTCCAATTTCTATTCTATTTCCTTTAGGTACTGGCACATCTTTATGGTGGTTATTCCCCCTTCTTTTCAAATTAAGGCAACTTAAAGTATATCTGTTTATTTATTTTGCGCACCTGTTTTTGTTTCAGATATGTGGTGTATGGTGAATAAGTGTACAACAATTTTGCAGCTGTAAAATGTCAAATCTTTTACATAGCCTATTTTCACTACCTGTTTCATGCGGCTAAAGCATTGTTATTGAACATTGCATAACGCATCCGTGCCATACAAATTTTGTCTCTTTTCGGCTTGCTCATGGTATTTTGACATTTGGTATTTCTTGTCCACCTTACTCTCACATACCTGCTCATGAGGCGTGGTTTCTGATCGGCCAATAATATGCAGTCTGTAACTGAGAGCGCCCATCAACCTTAGTCTAGGTTCAAAGGCAAGGTGGGATGTTAAAACAATTTTATGTCAGCGAAGGACGGAGCCCGCAGCTGAATGTTTTGACGTCTCACCTTGCTTTTTAACCGACTTAAAGCGCAACATTGATTGGCTAGTATCTTATATAGGTGTTAAAAGGTGGGTCCTCCCGTGCATGCCATAGAACACACGTGTCCACTTCCCTGTTAAAGCGATGACCAAGCTAATTTTAACCACATGAGTGTTAATTCTGCCTGCACATGTTTGCACGTCGAAACAAGAGGACTGTGACAGTCCTGTGTTCAGCTAAGTAGCCGTATGATTTTGGAAATGACGTCAAGGTCACTGACCTATTCTGAATCTAACTTTCATGGAGGGCCATCCCCATGTGCAAGTTCAAAGTCACAGTACAAATAGTTCCCAGGTTCTCAAGCGACCAGTAAAATTCATGTTAGTGGCCCTCTGAGCTTGAGAATGAGGTCAAGGTCACTAATGTACGGTCTCAATCTTTCCTGAATACAGGACCACCAACAAGTTCAACATCAAAGGCCTACCTTCCACACTTCTCAAGTTACAATGTGAAAAGTATAATCACGTAAGTGTCTGGGTTCCAGTGACCTTGAGAATGAGGTTAACGTCACCCATGTACTGTCTAAGTCTGGCCTTTGCTCAGGACAACCATCATCTTCAACATCAAGGTCCAAGTTCAAATAGCTCTTAACTTGTCCAGTGAACAGTAAAATTTGAGCAAGTGGCCCTCTGACCTTGGGAATGAGGTCAAGGTCACTCATCTACTGTCCAAGTCTGGCCCTTATTAAGGACAACTAGCATGTGTAATAAAAATTTCCTAGCCTTAATAGTTCTCAAGTTACCATATAAACAGTGAATTTCACGAACCTTACCCTGTGACCTTGGAAATACGGTCAAGGTCACCCACCGACTGTACATGTATTATCCTCATACCCAAAAGTGTCCCTATACAATTTCAAAGCAATTGTCTGAGTATATACAAGGATAAAGACTTTTGAAGATTTGGCCAAAAAATGAATAAATATATCATTAGAAAAATAAAAAAATCATTGAACTGTGACCGTTTGAACAAACTTGGTAGATACTCACCCAAGGAACACCACTACCAGGTTTAAAGTGAATCTAGCCAATGGTTTCGCAGAAGTCAAAAATTGTCAATTAGCATTGCAAGCCCTGATGACTTTGCAATCCCCATTGACTTGCGTGGTGGTCAATAGGCGTCTAAAATCAGCAAGAAAAATTCCTGAAAACCCCCAAATCACTGGACCGTGACCATTTGAAAAAAAAACTTGGAAGAGACAATCTCAAGACAGGTCCCCACTAAGTTTGAAGCGAATCTGGCTGACAATTTTTTAGATGAGGTCGAAAATGTGAATTACCATTGCAATTCTCACTGAGGTACATAGTAAACAATAAGAATGTACGCATTGACCAACAAGTGCCCGAATTGAAAAAAAAATCGTTAAAAATTAGGGATCCAAAGCAATACCACATGGTGAACAACCTTGTGTTACCCTTGCACATAGAAAATATCCACCAAGTTTCAGCACAATCTAAGAGACGGTCTTGGAGAAGAAGTTGAAAATAGCAAAAATGCACAAAAATTCATTACAAAATATAAAAATCACAGCGCCACCTGTTGAACAACTTAAGCCTAGGATCCTACATTAACTAAATGTAAGCCATAGGCCTATGGAGGACATCATATTTGCTTCTTTTCTTGTTGCAACATTTCTAACATGAACAGATACCCTAACGGATTTTTCGTAATTTTGATATTTTGTTAAAAATCAGAATAATGTGCTAAGTAAAAACCATGCTGTCCCTTCACAGTCAGTTATTGGGTAAAACCAACCAGTGCATGTGCAGTGTCAGTCATGTGGGTAACAGCTTGTCCCAAATTTGTCCATAACTGAGCACAATCACCAGAATTTTCAGGTCAAGATTTGATAGATACTTCGTTGGATATGTTGTGTGGTGGATGGCCTTCTCACTAGAGACTAATACAGCATGGCCATAAGAAGAGACTAAATTATGACCCTTATAGTCTGACCATCAGAGAGGGCTACAGCCTGCCCATGAGAGCGGTCATACAGCAAAACCATTAGAAAGGACTACAGTCTGACCAATCGAGATGGCTACAGGCTGCCCACTTGTGAGGCTATACTGCAGGAGCATTAGAAAGGATTACAGTATGAGATTATGGTCTTACCATTAGAGTGGACTACAACATGCGCACAAGAAATGTGATACAGCATGATAATAAGAAAGAACTACAGTCTAGCCCTTATGGTCTGACCATAATAGAGGGCTATTGTTATGCTTGTATGAATGACTGTTTTTGGTCATGGTGAACATTGAATTTTATGATGATTTTTGCAAAGATTGCAGTATCATAGCCATTATAAAGTTACATATCACAGGATAACATTTGCAGTGGTGACAATGGGTAACCCTCAATCCTGTCGTCAAGCTCAGTTTCTCTAAAAAAATCCTATTTGTACAACATGTATCATCAAGAAAGATGCAATGAAGAGTCATTTACCTGAGGTGACCCATGCAATGTATGAGTTGTTCCTACTCTCAAACAGCTGTTTCAGTTTTATCGAAGAGACTTGTTTTTTTAGTTCTGTCCAATATAACCCAACCCTGGCTCTCGATGCTAGGGCCACTTTCTGGCACCAGTGTGCATTACAGCCCAGAACAGCTATTATATATGGCTTTTCGATGCCTACGAAATCATCCAAAGGGCTCCACTCTATCTCTGTATCAGCATTAGTCATCCCAGATGCCATGGTCTCTGCTGTAACTGCACTTTTATCAATTATTATTCCTACATCGTCATCTTGGATTGTACTTGCCCTCAGCAGATTATGTTGCAGACCATTCATCATGTCTTCGAGAGCATCAAAGTCATATGAACAATCGACATTTCTTTCTGGTTCCTTTCCTTTATATTTGTGTGCAACCATATCCTCGATATCTGGGCCAGTATACCCATTGGCTTCTAATACATCGCTGGGCATCAGTTCCTTGATAAATCTGCTGATTTCAATAGAATTTCGACTTATTTGTTTCAATGTTAAGTGGGTATCAAAGTTTATAACACTCTGAATTGATTCCAGTTCTTTTTGTCCACCTTTATCAAGAGCTTGAGTCGGGTCACAGATCAGCAACATTTTCTTTATGTTTGTTTGAGAAACCATGGTCTCCAACTGTGTCAGCCATGTATTTGATGATCCAGACGTGTTGAAAATATGCAATTTTGGTTGTTTCACAGTTTTTACAGACTGAGTTTTCATTAATGATTGCATGGCATGGCTTGGGTTCTCTTCAATCATCTGTGTGTCCCGTGGCATCACAACTGAATCCGCACGAGCCCTTGTAAGCAAGGGACCATGGGTGTTGTGGTGTATCTTTTCCTCATTTGCAATCCATGCAGGCCAATCTCTTTTTTGGTGCCTATGTCTAACTTCAGAACTATCTGTATCTTGGGGCCAGTTTTTATCTTTGTATTTGTAGGGTGTTACCTTTTTCTCCACAGAAGAATAGCTTTGAACATCATCCAGTATCCACCATCTGACCGCTTTAAATTTGATAGGTAGCTCTTCCCATGTCAGCATATCACTTATGGTGGTAACTTGACATACCGGTTCCCCTGCTTTTGTATGACACCATGGCAACTTTATTTCTCTGCAAAAAAGGAAAAAATGCGAGTCATATATATATATATATATATATACAGGCACACACACATGCACATTTATATAAGCATGTGTACACGTTGAATGATGTATTATGAATATGTACACAGTCTAATTGTATTTGATTTCCTTTGGCAGAAATCACTTGTAGGCGAGGTAACCTGGCAACAACATCATTTTGTGTGCCATCCAATGAAGGCAAGCAGAATGGTGTTGTTGCCAGCATAACTTGCGACGTCACTCAGGCACCGGTCCCAGTAATCTGCACAGGCTGAAGTATGATGTGAGTGACAGGTATGGCTGACCCAGATTCACGCACAGTCCTTTTTTCACTGAATGTGTTACAGCAGGCTATGCAAACATGTGTAGGTAAAGATGGTGCTACTTCAAATTAAGGATGGACACCACTTGTCAACATAGTGAAACGTGTCCAGTTTGTATCACAAACTAGATCTGTAGTGAAGGAGTGTGTTGTAATAGATATTGTTGTAGGTCCCAATTAATCAAATTGAGGCTGGAATGCAATGAACTGGGTGCTATTCAAAGGCTTGGTTGTTTACATTATTTCAAATTATCTTCAAGTTTTTTTTTTTGATTAAGTGATTGTACTTTTATGACACTACACGGGGAGGTACAAATAAAAGCAAAGGTGTGAAACTGATACTTTTGGCATTATAATTTCAGATGAAGTTTGTTGCTACTTTCTATGGGACAAACCATGTAATAAACAGAAGGTTGATTGCAGCGTGGAAAGTTTTTGTCACTTAAAAAAACAAATAACAAAAAACAAAAAAAAAAACAAAAAAATAAATAAATAAATAAAAAAAAAAAAACCCTAGCCTAGCAATATTTCCCAGTACAATATACAGATAAACTGGAAAATTACATCACGCAAACATCGCTGGGTTCACTTCCTCTCTGTCTTGTACATGTATCTTTGTGGACTCAAAGTGACCATTTACTACAACTAATCTTACAAACCATGTTTACATAAACCCTTGTTTGTCACACAGGTATTTTATTTTATGATATTCTCACTGTTTAGATTAGACCATATTTGGTGCTCTTAATATTTTGTGCAGGGAATGCCATGGTGCCATATTTTCAATTAATACAGTTTTTCAACCATGTTTGTGAGAGAATCTTTATATGAATAAAAGTGTTCAAACTTGTGGGGACTGGGGTAATTAATCAATGCTAAGCCATGTTAATATCAACAAAACATATCAAGGGACGAAATATAGGATTTACGAAGGAACAGTTTTGCAATATTGTAAGAAAGAAACCGAAATTATTCCTAAATGCCAATGTGAAAAATAAAGAATGAAAGTCGAACATTTTACATATTAATGTAATAAAGGAGCCAATGTCCACTCTAGGTCATTATGGGAATGCAGGATGTGGTTTGGACATGTTTGTTTGGCTCCATAAAACAAAATATAGTTAAACAATAATGACAGACAATACAGCCATGGACACACCTTTTTTAAAGGGACACAGCTTGTCATTTTGCACTAATCATTGTCAGCCTGAGCTTCTATTGATGTATAGTAAATGTACATCCTACACATATACTCACATTTCAGTACGTATCCCTCGTACTTTGAATCATTACTTATCAGAGGACATGCCATCTGCCAAGTAAAATCTTGGCTGGACTAACAAGTGTCAACAATAATATCAATTTCTAATTTTGCCTCCAGGGCAGCCATTAGTGTTTGATATATCAGTCCTGAGACGTACTATACATGCATAGAATATCGTATGTTTCTGAAACGTCATTTTACTCCCTAATTTTTACATTTTTGTTCTTTAATTAATGGATGTCAACAATGCAGGAACCACAATGGTCACTTCTTATTGGCAAAGTTTTAGCTCGTGCTCTGGCCTGAATGCATGTAGACTGTCGGCAAGTGTTGGAATTTCTTAAAAATTCTGTATTCATGCTCTGGTATATGTCATCCTTGCTATATTAACAAAGGAACTGACAAAGTGGTTCTTTAAGTTTCATCCCAAGTCTGAAATGTAAGGAATTTCTCTTTATCCATTAGTATCAACAATTTCAACCCCGTTTAAAATTATACACATAATCGAAATTGTGATAGGCAAACTGTTCACTTCTCTACATAGCTGCTTTGCCTAATTATGACAATGTGAGACCTAAAATGAAGCAATGTGGACTCTTGGGTTTAACTTGTAGATATTAAGTATCATGGGGAACTTGTCTTCTACACTGAACAAGCCTATTGACAGCTTAGACAATGATGAGATCTTTGTCCGAGGCCATCCATCAATATGACTGTTATTTCATATTTTGAATGTTTGCCACTCTATGCATTCCTATATATCCATTGTTCTTTTATCCAAGATAACATTATGTCCAAAGTTTGCCTGATACTGAGCAACCATCATGCACAACAGGGTATCGTTAAAGACTGCACCCTAGTGGCTACTTTGTGAACTGCATTTTCATACATGACAAATTGTAGATTCAGGCTTTTGATGTCTAAACAAAGAGTAAAAATACAAGTAACTTCTTTCAGGCTATTCAAGTATGCACCAACGTAAAATTTCAAACAAGTAAATCCACTCACATAGCAACATTTAATTCATTTTTGGACCTTTTAACTAGTGATTTTTCTCTGAAAGAGGAAAATAATATACTTCATTTGCAGAGCTACTGGTTTCTCATTTTTTATGAAGTTAGAAATCCGATAGGAATATATCTAGCCATCATTACAAATTTCTAACTCCACAAAGCAAATTTACACATAATATACAAACATTGAGGGGACACTAAACTGAGATACATAACATTAGCAGGCATATCATAATGACTTGTGTACTCTGTTAATCACTCTCTTTGATCTTATCAGTGTGGTATATTAGTTGATGTGTGCTTCAATAACTGAATACACGGCCACAGGAGCTATTCCCTTGTGTGTATTGAATTCTGCATTTTTCTTCCCTTAATAATCCCCATTAAATTAGTATATATCTCAGTTTAGTAAATTTGATTATATCTATACACACTGCTTCATCCATGGTAAAAGCGGAATATGTGTACTCAGTCAGGGTTCCATGTTTTTGTCCAAGTTTCAGTGTCATTACATTAGCTGTAGCAGTTATTCCAGGTGACCTCACAACCCTTCACTTACATAACGAAGAAAACTTTATATCTGCTTATCCAGTTGGGTAAAAAGTTTGTATTACTAATATGGGTCCACATTTATTATATAAGACAACTCAAAAATTATACATTTTCATCGCAGTGCCCCTTTAAATTTTACATTGACAATACATTTTCGCTGTCTCATTGTCAGTCAGTTTAGCCTGTATAATGAGTATTGATCCATTACATCAGCTTAATTGTCAGTCAGCTTGGCCTGTGACATAAGTGGTGATTCATTAAATCGGTTGAACTGTCAGTCACCATAGCCTGTTTCATGAGTAGTGATCCGTTTAATCAGCTAAATTGTTAGTAACCTTAGCCTTTTCCATCAGTAGTGCTCTATTATCAATTGTCTTTCAATCCACATTCACAGTTTCAATTTCTGGAAATCAATTACTCAGATTTTCAATACACGTTGCATATCCCCTTCTAGGGTGTGCTTCTACCAAGTTGTACACATGCAGTCAGCCATGCTTCAGTGATTGATCCAAGTTTTACACTTCTTTATTTGTAAATCCCTGACTATATTTTGTAACGCAATTTTACAATTCTTTCTAAATCACAGAGTGCACTACTGGATAACCCTTGCCCTTATTTTCCTAAAAAAAATCGGATGGAAGTTCTTTTTTTTCCCCATGAATTGTCTGTGGTTATCTTTATGCTCTGAGCAGATGTAAATTGAATAGCTCTTGACTCTGTTTCTGAAATGGACCATGCCATAATAATACTGGTATATTTGTTCGAAAATAAAAGTAAAACTAGAACAGGCTGATTTTCCAACAGAAAAGCAAATGTCTCCCCGTGCGCCCTTACTATTGTCACCCTTATTTTCATAAACAGGCATACGGATTCCATTGATTTAGACATATGGTGCAGGTACACTCTTTATTGACATTTCAAAACGTTGATTTTTGACGAAAGGCCCACGTGACCTTGAAAATAAGTCAAGGTCATACATTTGCTGTTACAAGCAAGGTCTTAGAAAAGTCTTACATAGAAACATAATCACACAAAATGTCAACCTCTTTAAGACAAATCTTTCTCGAGTGCATCTGCAATGATGTTTAAAAAGTGACCATGTGACCTTGAAAATACGTCAAGGTCACACATCTACAATCCCAACCTAGTTGGTATTATGAAACATAAACATGCAAAATTCCAACCTCTTACATCAAATCCTTGCAGCGCTGCTGCAAATGTGTCAATGTTAGATGACATGCCCCCTTGACCTAAAAGAATATGTCAAGGTCACCCATCTGCAAATGCAAGAAGGATTATATATAGGAACATCTTCGCATAAAATTTCAACTTCCCAAATCAAATCTTCCTTGAGTTATAAGGTCCACATTGATTTTAGACGAAATGCCCACGTGACCTTCAAAATAGGTCAAGGTCATTCATCTGCACTTACTAGCAACGTCTTACAAAAGTCTACATAGAAACATAATCACACAAAATGTCAACCTCTTTAAGACAAATCTTTCACGAGTGCATCTGCAATGATTTTTAAAAAGTGGCCACTCGACCTTGAAAATACGTCAAGGTCACCCACCTACAATCCCAACCTTGTTCATATTATGGTACATAAGCATGCAAAATTTCAACCTCTTAAGTCAAATCCTTGCAGAGTTATTGTATCTGCGTCAATTTTACATGACATGCCCATATGACCTTGAAAAATAGGTCAAAATCACCCATCTGTAATACCAACCTAGTTCATATTATGGTACATAATCATGCAAAATTTCAACCTGTAAAGTAAAATCTTCGCGGAGTTATTGCGTCACGTCAAATTTTACATGAAATGCCAAGGTGACCTTGAAATATAGGTCAAGGTCATCTTTCTGGAGTTACAAGCAAAATTTTACAAAATCTTATAAAAAAACATAATCACACATAATATCAACCTCTTTAAGTCAAATCTTTCTCGATTGCATCTGCAATGATTTTTAAAAGTGGCCATGTGACCTTGAAAATATGTCAAGGTCACCCATCTACGATTCCAACCTAGTTCATAATTTGGTACATAATCATGCAAAATTTCAACCTCTTAAGCCAAATCATTGTGAAGTTATTGCCTCCACATCAAGTTTACACGACATGCCCATGTGTCCTTGAAAAGTAGGTCAAGATCACCTATCTGCAATCCCAAGCAAGGTTTCATAAACGAACATCTTCACAAAAAAATTTCAACTTCCCAAGTGATATTTTTCTCGAGTTATCGCGTCTGCAACGCACACAACAATGTGTTGAAGAAGAAGAAGAAGAAGAAGAAGAAGAAGAAAAAGAAGAAGAAGAAGAAAAAGAAGAAGAAGAAGAAGAAGAAAGAGAAGAAGAAGAAGAAGAAGAAGAAGAAGAAGAAGAAGAAGAAGAAGAAGAAGAAGAAGAAGAAGAAGAAACGAATGCAACAACAATATATCCCCCCGTTGCACGGGGAGACATAATGAAGGTTGCTTCTTTGAAACTGTGTGGCCGTTTACTTTTAAATCACAAAAGGGCACACATAGAACTTTTATGTTTTACTTGTTCACGTTGGTGATTTTGTCCAATTTTCAAGGCCAACACCATAGAGCGTATCATATGGGGTAGAGTGTTTCTTTGTATAGAGGCACATACAAAATCATTATTTATAGTAGTACAGCTCAATGAAGTCAGAGACTAGCTCAGCATGGGGTTGCCATGTGCGTCTAAGCTGTAATATTAGCCGGAAATACCAACAGATAATATTTATCAACAAGTTAACTGATTCGTCATTTTGGATATCAGCAGTGAGATTTGTCTGGTACATGTAGTTAGGGATGTAACATTATTTGGGAAAGCTTTGCAAGTTAACCCTGATGATCCTCACAGCTAAGCTTTAACTTGCAAACATACCCCAAATATAGTTAAAGTCTATTCTATGAAAGAAACAATCAATATTCATTAGCAATTTGAAACAATCTAGGGTCTTCTCTGACTGAATGTTGTCTTTAAGTGTTGCGGAATTTCCAACACGTGACTGTAGGTCTTTGTTACAAAATCTACAGTGCAAAATTTACCAAAATATACATGTGTGAACATTGATATAGACTTGTATTTTAAATTATGATAAAAACTTACCTAATCTGTTCTGCCAGAATCTTGCTGTAAGTCACATACAGGACCTCGTTTGTGTTGACACCCTGACTGCGAACCCATTTCATATACTCTACTGCAAGCACAGTCTTACCAGTACCTGCCAATGCTTTCAGTAGAATGACTTTTGCCGTGTCAGCTTGACATTTAAGTAAGGTATTGAGCTGCTCTACTGTCATAAGATTCATTGTTTGAACATATTCTGTACATTCCCTGTCCGAGACAAAGGTGCTGGGGACAAATGATGCAAGTCTTGTGTACAGCGAATGTACCATGGACTTACACTTCTCTGCCCCAATCTGTAAATACGATTCAGGATTCATCTTGCTCTCTTTCACCTCCTTTATTATATCTTGGAGCCAATTACTATTCTTCAGGGTCTTGTTTGTAATGACATGATGTGTTACATAAAAGGTGCATTCACACGGTTGTGTACAGCTGAGCATCTGATCCAAATAAGGCACTGTGGAACTTGAATACTCATTCAAATTTTGTCCCTCAAAAGTAATAGTGAGTAACAAAGGCATGTCAGCAGAAGTAATAACTACAATATCACAAATGATGTTGCTTTTTTTCTGTCTGTTTTCCTCATCATCAATTTTAATATAGGGTGTAATATACAGAAGCCCCTCGGTCTTTTTGTACTGCTGTTGCAATGCTGTAACCACCATCTTTACTTTCTGTAGGTGCTTCCTTTGTGTTTTAAGAGAAAGTCCTAGTGATGTTTCATAGTTTTCTGGCCAAATTTGCAATCCTGTTTTGACTGCAACAAAGTAGAAATACTACCTGTATACATGCGTAAAATACTCATAAATAGCTGTGAATATACAGCCTGTGCTTAGAATGTGGGCTTATATTTCAATTATGTCTGAAAATGTTTGGCTGAAGAGTATAATGAGAAAACTACAGACATAGATATTGAAAATGTTATGTTATTTATCACTACATGTGGGCTAGATATGTCTTACTTATTCCCATGGTACTTCAATAATACTAAAACATGAAAGCGAAGAATTGACGACCAGCAAACAAAAGTGGAAAAAGTGGTATGTTTGCTTTCCATTTGAAATATGCCTCAGTCACACAATGTTGTCACACGTGTCAGTCTGTCCAATTCATGAATGTGCATAAGAATCGTTTGTTACCAGACTGCAGAGTTGGCAAATTCTGCCTGTATTTTCAAATTTTTAGTGCCTAACAAATTTGATTATGGTTCATTTTTTTTAATTAGGTCTATAATTATATATTGAGCTAAGCAATCCGACAAAAATCCAAACAAAGAGTCCCAAAACGCCCAATTTGAGTTCCATACAATCTTAGCATGTATACCAGGTGCACTGCAATTTGTTTTCTATTTTTGATGATATTGTGGTTTTTGCATTTTTTAATGTCTGCTCCAAAACTGTGCAATGGATGTGTTCAAATGTTGTGGGATATACGCGAACCGGATCTCCGCCAAACTGTTTAGTACATGGTGCTCCGCTTTCTGATTGTTGGCGACTTATCGAAATTTGAAAATATTGTCAAGGGTATTTGTACATGTTAGAATTCGTGTGAAAGCAGCAAATCAACCATACTGAATTGTATCTTGATACTGGTGATGCGCCCTGGGTCCATGGCTACTGTCAAATAATAAGAAGTACCTATGGGATTTTCTTTTCTTTTTTATTTTAACCTTGAGTGACCTCCAAATGTCAAAGTGACATATTCCACCGTAGCTCGGCAAGTGTTGAACCTAGGCCCATGATTACCATCAAACACCAAATAGAAAGTGCCTGTGTATTTATTTTGTAATAGTTAATCCTGTCACAACTCTTTTGGAATGTGACGAGTCCTAAACTGTTACAGCGTATTAACTATTATGAAGTTGCAGAAGTGGACATTAACGTGGCATTATCTGCTGTATATATAGATATAGATGAGCTAAGTGAGGTGACTGAATTAATGAAGAGAGCAACTGATGTCATGGTCACTTGGTATAAAGTGGCTGAACAACAGGTCCTTGTAAATGTTGCGTGTGGGTAATATTAAGGCAAAAGCTTAAGATGGAAAAGACATACATATACATATGTGAACGGTTTATGTGTTACTTTTGCCTTAATTTCATTTTATGCCGGCATATGCCTGTCAACCCATATATAGCCTCTTTTGTAAATGCAAAATCGGTTTCAAGAAAATAATTCTTCAAGCAGCCTCTCATCTTGATGAAATGCCTTCGAGGCCAATAGAAACATGTAGGGGAGGCCGCTTAATGTATGGTATTCACAGTATTTGGTGTTTTTGTTCTTAACTTCAATTCATATATATCTATATATAGCAGAAGAATTCACGTTTTCATCCACTTATACAACTTCAGAATAGGTAATTAAGTTCCCTGTTGGGGACCTTGCATCTTATTAGTGAAAAATGAACACTTCTAAACTGCTGATGCATGATGATCATCAAGGAATTCACAGAAATCCAGGATATAATCAGTTCGTTACATCCCAATTAAACGCATTTGCGCCAAATGTATATTAAATCTGTCATTTCATAGTGGAGATATCTTTGTAATGCTTGATCATTGAATGGTTACAAAATATTCTGCAAACCCAAGATCACAGGACTACCCGAGCGTCTATATTCAAGCACATTTTACTACTATTATATTATTTTGATGTAACGACATCTTTGAGGTCCATGCCATCACACATCTAACAGTGCGAATTGTTGACAATGCTAATTTGCTGATTAAATAAATGGGTCAGAATCAGTTTATTTTGTCCTTATTAAGGGCACCTATTTCGAATTTGCATTAATGGTGCCCTGTCATATTCTATGACATCACAGTAATACCTGATGATTCCTTGAACTTGAAAACAGCAAGAGATGGATGTACAATTTCAAAATATATCTAACCTGGATAGGGCTGCATAAAAATGAAGAAAATTTAGCATACCTGGGATCACATCATCAGCTCCATACATTGTGAAGACAGTGTAATCTGCATTCGGCATCTCTACTCTGTTGTACTTCTTTGTTTCCTCATCAGGAAAACCTGGAATTTTATCCACTGGAAAAAAAAGCATAAAGGAGTATTCAACTGGCAATAAAATGCTTACTAGGGGGAAATTTGTCATACACATGTTTGATTTTTCAACAAGCTCTTAAAACTGTCAAATGTACAGCAGAGTTGTGGACAGAATCTACCCCACAATAACAAAATAACAAAAGGCATGGAATCAGAGGTTTAGTTCCGATGATATATCCTACAATAAATGAGATGAAATACATGGAATTGCAAATTTAATGCCCTAATGTACACAAAGTTAGGGTTGATATAGAAAGTAAAGAGATCTGACTAAATGTGTTACAATTTCTATCCATCAGTTACTGACATTTAAAAATCCGAAGGTTTTTCTTTATTCCATAATGGGTATTCTACCTCATATATACTGGCGTTACGTATCATATCACCATTTCAAGGCAAATTATGCAGAAATGCAATTCATCATTAGCATTATCAGCAGTCTTGGGAGAGAATAAAGTGTCTATCACAGTTTGTTGAGTACTGTAATACCTTCTTATTAGATTGCCTTACGCCCGGCCAGGTCTGGCAGTACAATACAATACCTGCTATCTCGATTCGTAAGTTGTAGCGTATGTCAAATCATTTATATATTCTTTATGACCAGGTCTCCATTGTTGCTACATGCTGTCCTATCAGTGATCGTATCTCAGCGCTAGATATTTCAAGACGCTTACAGCAGTACTACCATGGATAAAATATATAATTCATTGATCTAGCCAGGTGCTATCAGCTGTGGTACCATCAATTGAACATCTTTTCACGAGATTTGGCAAGGTGCTACCAGCTGTGGTATCAACACTACAATACTTCATCACTAGATATATCAAACCGCCACCTGCTGCAGTGTCTTAGATACCATACACAGCTCTTTGAGATACACATATGCTGCTATCTGTGGCATCATTTAGACAGCATCTCGTCACCAGATTTATCAAGGTGCTACTAGCTGTGCTATTATCAATACAATATCTCATCACCAGATCTACTAAGCTTATACCAGCTGTGGTATCACCAAATCAATACCTCATCACTAGATCTATAAAGCTGCTACCTGCTGCTGTATGATAACTACTACACCTTTATATCAGACATGTGCACACACTACTGGCTGCAGTACCATCCATTCAATATCGCATCACTATATCTATCAAAGTGCTACCAACTAGTATACTATCAATAAAATACTTCAGAATTAGATCTATCAAACTGCTACCTGCTGCAGTGTCATAATTACCATACCCCATTCCTTGACATACACATTTGCTACCACAGCTTTGATATCATAGACACTGTTTTGCTAGCGACACAGGGTTGACTTAAACAAAGAGGTAAAATGGGAAAAAAGACTGAGAGACTTTTATCTCTTTCTGATCAAGTTGACTGAACTGTGAAAGGAGGTCGGAAGAAAGTTTCGTTGCACACACTACTGACATGCAGTCGCTGGAGGTTTCACAGGTTTCACAGGTTCCTTTGTCAAATTATGAAGTTAAAAGTGATGAAAGGGGGACCAGTAAATATAATATATGTGAATGTCCAAATAATTTGGTGGCTGAATTTGTGCATAATTTAATTATGGGCTTCAGGATAATTAGGGCAATTTGTTATATATTCAGAATTCAAATCACACATTGCAGGACATTAGCACCTGTACCACATGATCGTCCGAATTGTACTACATGTATGCCTTTCACCATGGGGAAAGTAAAAGCCAGATTCGAAACCGACCACATTTGATTCACAGGGTAATTGTGTGAATTCTGACCATTACATTCATGAGCAGAACAGACACAATATTTCCCCACTAGATCTATCGACGTGCTACCAGTTGCCATATTATCAATATAATATCTCATCACTAGATCTATCAAGGTGCTTCCAGCCATGGTATCATTGATTAATTATCTCAACACTGGTTCTATCAAGGTGCTACCAGCTGCCTTATTATTGATACAATGTCTCTTTGCTACATCTATCAAAGTGCTTCTAGGCGTGGTGTCATTGATTCAATATCTCATCATTGGTCTTATGAAGGTGCTACAGGCTGTGGTATCAGAACAATAATGCATCAGAACCAGCTCTCCCTCCTTTTTACCATCTGTGGTATAATCAATGACATGCTTCAACATTAGAATTCCTCTCTGGTTTTGGCTTAATACCAAATTACTTCATTATTATATCGCTCTAGGTGAGCTGTCAATACTTCGATGAATCATTACTCATCTTCCTTTTTCTTGAAAGCCACGGTATCCTCAAGCATCAGGGGTGTCATCAATACTGTACCTCATTACTATATCCCTCTGATTTCTATCAGCTGTGTAATCATCAATTGAATACGTATCACTAGATTCCTGTATCTACACTTCTACAAGTTTTGACATCAAGATCATAATACATATTGCTAGGCATATCAATATATCTGCCATCCGCTGTAACATCATACACACAATACCACATTATAAGTTGTCTCTAGCTGCTGGATGAAGTAGTATCATCAAGACAATAACTCATAACTAGCTCTCTTTTGCTGTTGGCAGATGGGGCATCATCACTACAATACCTCGAATGTAGCTTGAGTTTATTGGCTTCTTCCTTGGCAAAAACTATGTGGTAAAACAATTTGGAGACAAAATAACTGCAAACCTACCCTTCTGTAGTTTTATCATCCTTTCCATCCTTTCCATGAATTGCCCATGGCTTAATTGTACAGGCTTGCCATCATTATTCAACACACAACATTTACAGTGTGGTGATATTTTTATCATTTCTTCCATAAGTTCTTCTTTTGTGGCAGGCATAACCAATGGGAAAAGTTTTGTGAAAAAGGGAGGAACTAGCAATGGGGTGCTTGCAGGTACTACATGTAAGTAGAAGGTGTTTTCGTTTGAAGTGTTTCTGCTGAATGTAAACAGTTCCCCACATTTTTCTCCAATCAGATGTTTCAACATAATGAGTACTTCGTTTTTCCATTTGCTAAAATGTTCAGCATTGATATCCTGACACTGTGTATTTACAAGCTTGATGTATCCTTTGACCCTTGAGCTGGCTATAGCACTTGCCAGATTCACAACTTGTTCCAATCCCTCCTTAACTGATTGTCCATTGATGTTAACGCTAATTGGTCCCATGTTGTATGCTGCCTTATATGCTGACCATGGTTTAAACCGGTCTGAAAGCAAACAGAGATAATATATTTATAAGCAGTTTCACAGAGGGGGGTAAAGTTGGAGATGCGTACCGTAACTGTACCCTTGTTATATACTCTCATTGATGGTAGCCATGCCTTAAACCTGATCTGACCTTGAAGCAAGGTTAATTAGTGCATAAGAATCATCAAGACAATATTCTCACAAACTTACTTTTTCATACTCTATTCACCACAGTACAAAGTAAGCAGCAGGAATAATTTTTAGAATTAAAATAAAATTGATGACGTAAAGTAGGTGACTGTCAAGGAACACCATTTCATAAACTCTACATTGCTGAAATCAAACTGTCTAATCAGTTTTTGAAAATTACAGCTAATACTCTTATATGAATGTGTTACACAAAACACATCCTGAATGAAAAAATTCATTTTTCACAGGTTATCAATGACGGATTTCAATGACTTAGGCATATTTAGTGGAATGTTAAGGCTTGTAACAAATAAGATATTGAAGTCATGATTCTGCATTGAGTTTATGTGCCATAAAGTGTACAATTACATTCAACTAGCTTAGAAAAACACAACCCACATTCGTTAATTCCAACCTAACAATGGCAGAGAAGTTAAGTACAGGAAAAGGCAGCTCCCAGTATCAATGTAAAAACATAGATTTCACTCCTGACTTGAGACAGGAAGTTACCCATTAAAGGTAACTGATGGTTTTAAACGGGGCCTCTTAACCTTTGAAATACTCTTCATTTACCACAAACTTTTGCATTTTATAAAAACAGATAGGCATAACCAAGAATAAAATGGTTGTCTAAAATTTTGTGATAGATATAAAAGGAATCCTGATTGATCCTGAATAACCAAAGCTGCCACATGGTCACTTAATAAACTATAATCATACCAAGCACCAGATAACTAAACATTCAAACATTTCAAGTTGTGCACTCAGTTCCCATACAACTGCTGTGGCCCTTAAAAAAGGGACACATGTCTGTATATTTCATGGGATCAATCATGCCACCTTAACATTAGGTTGCAGTATCTTATTGATTTCTGGGTTGTAACAAATTTTTGTCACCAAATAATATATGGATGTGTCGAGTATACTGATATTCTATATTTCAAAATATTATTAATGTTTGTGTTTACACTGTGAGCTAATACAGATAACCTATTTTTCCATTAACGGTTCATGCATTACCTCTGTTAAAATAACATGATTGCTTAACAGTGGCTATTGCTGGAAAAATATATGTTAATCGTAACTTTTACCAAAAATTTAAATTTCAAGCCAATGAACATCACATGGGAAGAAGTTGTACTACAAAAAATCCTGTGCTGAAAGATCACACCTGTGAATTACATTTAGAGTTACACATACATGTGCATGTCAACTGTGCTGTCCTAAAATGAAGCAAAGCGGTGATCAGACTTTTAACAGAATGGTAGATATGCCACAGATTTACCCGATACCTGAGCTTCGAAATGGGGGCACATAACTGTTTCTGGAGACTGGAACAACTGTAGATGAAGCAATAAACATACCAGCTGTAACATTTGGGCTAGATGATGATTCCTCGTCTTCCAGCTTCCTCTTGCCCGATGCTGCTAGTACATAACAAAAATCATAGTGTAAGGAAACAGTAGCACATTTAATGCTTTGTGAGTTTATTTCATTTTGATAAACAGTAAGCATTTTTTTTTTCCATTTTTCCTTAAGAAAAAAATCCCTTAGTCCCCGATTGTATGCACACTCTGTTGAGAGTTCGTTTCATTGTTCATTTTATGCTACCTGTCTCATTTATTCATTTAAATTCATTCTGTATAATAGGTGTACTAAGGTGTATGCGTTCGTCATCATAATTGTGCTCAAGCATATTTTCTTTTCTTGACGACCATATGCATATATATGCATATATATATATATATATATATATATATATATATATATATATATATATATATATATATATATATATATATATATATATATATATATATATATATACGATTTATACGTTACTTTTGTATATGTAAGTATATATATAGCTGGACAGTTGACTATTTCAGGTATGCCCAAGTAAAATGGTTTTTATCCACATGTCACAAAAGTTTTCATACAAATATGCCAAAGTGGTACAAACTTTAAAAACTAATCTATTTGACACTGCAAGGAGCTATGAATTGAGGGAGTGACATCGGTTCGTCCATGCTAGTAAAATAAATCAATTTTTAAAAAGTGAAGCCAGGTTTTGCGAATCAGATAGCAATTATATGGCGTCCAATTCGCGGTCGACTTTCTTTAAAACCCGTTCTCTATTGGAATATCACTCTCTCAGACCCACGACAAGATTGAATATAATATTCCTCTTTTTTTTATTTTTTATATGTTCATTTGGATAAAAAAATTAATCAGCTGATTGAAGTTAAATCACATATTGTGGTTGTCCTAGATATTATTCAATATAAACCTTTTGCAAGGACAACTTTCGACCTTGTGCAGGCCAAATTGGCAAAAGGTATTGCCGTCAATGTAATCTCTGTATGGTGTGCTCTACTATGGCTCTGTGATAATTATGTTTAAGGGGTCTCTATGTCTACATGTATGCCCGTGCAGTTCATTTAAATCAATTTTAGTCAGAGCATGGATCTCGAGTTCAGTGATCTGGATCCTGCTGAAGGCCTTTTTTCATAAAAATTGATTATCAAAATGTCAACTTAAGTTCAGCGTATACCTTGCCTGTAGCTGGCTTCTACCAGAGACGCTAATTAAGACCGCCGGCAACGTGTCCTAAAATGGGACACAATTTCTAAAGGCATGTTAATCTTATGTAGACTTGCATTAGACACAGACTTGTGTATGCGTTAGTTAAGTGTTTAATTTATAGTTTATGGATATTTACATTTTTGGCATCTTGATAACTACTGTTAATATATATTTTGTCATTGGTGATATTGCAGGACTAATAGATTCAGAATTTTATGGGCATGAATAGCTTCATAGCTTGGAGTGATAGGACTCACATGGTCTGTATTCGTTGGCAGTTTGGTGTCAAATATTTTGAATTAGGGATTCATGCTTCATATTGCATTGGGGACCCCTGAATCTAGTTGTAAATTCATAGAAATGCATCATCCATCCAGACGAAACTTTGCCAATCCCCAGATGAAAACACCAAGACCAGCGATTACAGAGGTGTGGTTATCACAACAAAGCTTAGTCCTTAAACCAGTTTGATTTTTTTTAATCAAACGAATCTTCGTATCCATATATGCCTACAAAACACATTATGAATACACAGGCAGCCTAAGGTTGCTTTAAAATTAATGCTCTAATGGTTGACTATTAACGAAGAATGAACTAAAAGAATGCTAAACGCTATGATGACTGGTGGTTAGGCAGTAGCTGCATACAATCAAAATGGGTATAAGACGATATTTATTAAAAAAAAGAAGCATTGTTCCCAGCGAAAAATACATGTGCAAACAGAGAACCCAATAACACGTAATGATGAAGGAGAAGGGTCATCGGTATTGAGAGCAAGTAAAAGTCATATATACGTTCAACAGTTTTCTGATCATTACTTGCACATGTTAAATCTACAAAAGGGTACAAATAAAAATTGTTACAACAGCCCTTGAACATTTTCCCCTGTAGATGTTTTAAAAGATAAACAAGGTTTACAGTGCCATTGCCGAAAACGTTCTTATAGAAATGAAAAACAACGAAGATTCATCCTATCAAGTTCAGAGTACGGCTAATATAAACATCATGGAAACTTTTGATAAAGAAGACATAATCAATAAACTTCCCCGGATTGTGATACATGCCACGAGTGCAGGACTTCTTTCCTAAATCACATCCACAGAATAACATTGTGTTGGCCGATAGGCTTTTTATGAAACAAGATTGAATGCATGAAAACACAATTTGGTGCAGTATTTTTGAAGCCATGGAATTAATGACACATAAAAATCACATTCATACGCAAACCTTATGGTACACAAGTATTCTGGCCTGTTAATACACTAGAGATAAGCACTAAAATGTTCTGATAAAAATCATGTCTGATCACAATAATGCTGCAATGTTTCCCCCGACACAAGGTAATGACGAATAGGACTTGTAATATTTCTGAACGATTCGCGTGTTCATGACCACCATATTGACCCCTGTGTCCTTTACCGCTGGAAACGTGTGGTCAGTTTCTCCAATCACAAAAACAGGTTATTATTCAAAGGAAGTCACCAATGCCAACGTCATGTGTCTCGAGGCCTGTGACAGCAGCCTCAACTGAGCTTCGGACAGATGCCGCTGATCACTAAAATCAAGTGTGTACAGGTTAAATCAGCGGGATCTGACTGTTCATTAGTTAAAGAGCATCACATCAAACAGCTTGGTGTCATTGTGCACACACTTAACTCGAGTTAGTATTAAATCTACACCCACTTTTCGTTCTTTCTGCATTTGTTCATCAGCAGAAAAGTAAAGTCGGTTGCAAGACCGACATAAGCCTCAAGGGCCAGGGCGTCCCCTCCCCCCGAGACGGAAGTTTTTACTTTACTCAAACTAGACATCCTATGGCAACTGTTGTACTAAATCCAATAACAGTCACCCCAAGCTACAGCTCAACCTTGACGGCCATACAGAGAGTTGCTTGAAAGTACCATTGAATTTTCTTTGTCCCTTTTTTTTTTTTTTTTTTTTTTTTGGTTTTGTTTTTTGCTAAATAATTGCAAATATCTTCTTTTCTGAAACGGTCATGTCAATTGTTCATATATTGCATAGAGACACTTCCAGGGACCCATATACTTTAATTAGTTCACCAGGTGGTGCTGTGATGTTAAAAATATACGGATTTTTGTGTGTTTGAGCTATTTATAATTTCTGCAAAACCGTCACTTAAAGTTTTCTGAAATTTGTTGAGAAAAGAGCTTGTGGAAAGATCAAATCAGCTTGTTCATTATCTGATGATATTCTACATCATTCATTTTTGCGAATTTTTCAGTTTGAGTACACATCGATTAATACAAATGTTCCCATTTATCACAATCGAAGTCAAAAGCGCTTGCAATGGAAAGTCCCATTTTTGACTTATCCAAACCATAAAGCAGATTTGCTTCAATTGGTTGATATGTACCAAAATTTTCTTCGCCATAACTGCCAAGTCAGTTGCACTGAAATTGTAAGGTGACACTTGTGTAGTCTTCTGCATTTTAATCTGTGACACTTCTGGATACTGCTGGAACTTAATCTGTTCAACAAAACGGTGCTGTGATTATTTTTTTCGATTGTGAAAGAATTTATGTGTGTTTTCAGTTGTCTTAACCTTTTTTCCCAAACAGTTTGTATTATCCTCTTCAGATTTATTGGAAATATGCATGGATTTAATCCTCACCAAATTTGTTCACTGCAAGGCGGTGCTGTCATTTTCTCACTTTTCAACAAAATTATCAAAATTTGAAATAAATTGTAAGGGGATGTTAGCAACACTGATGTTGATTTTAAACAAAGGTGACTTTGATAGCATTGCGAAGTTCATAGGACCACGTCTTCCTATGCATGTAAGGTCAGCTGAGTAAAGTATTGTCACAGTACTTTTGTTGCTTGAGCAGCCTCTGACATCATCATACTGCTGCCGCTCGTCTAATGTGTAGGCATGGACAGACCATATTTCTATTTTCTTTCATCAGATTGGTGACGTTTTTAATTGATACAATTCCACCTGATTTTGACAATACAAGGGATCGTCTCTCTGTTTTCCTGACTTTGGGTATTGAAAAATCTGCAATTTCCATGGCTGAGGACACTAGAGGACTAATAAATGAGGTCAACGGTTTTCTCTCTTAGATAAATATGCGAGTTTTAAAATACCAAAGACAAACAACTGTTATGACAGAAAATATCAGATATTCCTTTTATGTCTCCCGTTACAACAGAAAATATGAGACATTATTTTTGTGGCGACGGCATGTACAGGTGAAAGTAATCATGATCTTGCCTTTCAGACACATATCAATTTAATCAACGGGGCTATACTGGCAGCTCCTAAAGCGTCTGGTATCACTTCCTCCAGAGTAAACAAGCCAAACTCGTGTTGGGGTTGGAAGCTCCCCCATCAAAGAGATAGGCATTTCTGGTGGTCAGTGTGGGTTCAAGCTGATTGGTCCAGAAACGGGCCATCAGTTCAGTATGAACATTGGCGAGAAATTGGACATATTCATTTACTTGGCATAGAAATATGAAAACCTCAGTGGAATGGAATGCTGATTTGACTTGCATTTCTCTCTCAATGGTGATCCCGGGCAAGGTAGTCTGTTGTTCCCTCAAGTGTCTAACGTTTTCTTAAACTGCTTTGCAACTTGTGAAGTTCAGCTAATGGTTTAAAAATTGAAATCAACACTCTTGCCTACAGCGATAACATAACTTAAAACTGTTTTCAGCCCCTCCGCTGCATACTCATTTTTGACAATTGTTTCATTTTTATAAGTTGAGCTTGAAATTTTGAAAGTGCCATGTCTTAAAAACTACCATAGATAGACACAAAATTCCAGACATAAATATGGGTTACTGGCATTTGCCAGGTAAAGAAACAGTGAGAAAAGTTCTAGAACTGTAAATAATGCTACTTAAGGACCTGGAAATCTGTAATGCTGAATATCTGCAAAAGTATTGCAGACAGAGGTGCCATTCTAACTTAAATTTATATGTTTTTGCTATAGGCTCATTTCATAAATTATAAACCAAAGTAGCATTTATGCTGCTAGAAATTTGGGTAATACAGCAAATGTACCATTTGTTATGTTCAAAATTATTATATATAGGTGGCTTCCATTGAACATATGTAATGGTGAGACAATCACTACTGTAGCCTTAGATTATGGTGTCCAATAGATTACACATTTCAGTGTTTCAAGCTGAAAACACTCCTCTTATGCCTCAATCATGGAAGACGGCTGTTAAAGCACAACTGAACTCATCATTTGCTTTTGCTTATAGAACACAGCAAGGGGGGGGGGGTGATGAATGGTTTACACAGAAGCAATATACAGATTAGAGGAGGTTGAAAAGTGTGTTTGTTCAAAATATCTGGATGAGGTAAAGCCTGAATACATGGAGTCAAGTTGGAGATTATTAAACATCTGTTGCTGTGTTTGTTCAGATATTTACTTATACCTATTGCTGTTTAGCATTCATTGACCTTAACTGGCTGCTGTCTACATCTGTGAGTCAAGTTGGCCAAATGCACCCAATAACCCAAACTGCCCACTGGCCAGCATCAACTATGTAGGGGTTTGGCTGATATATTGATTTAGACTTTCACCATCAAGATCAACTGTTAAAGTTTTATGATGCTAGATTGTCTGGTTCTTGCGATGTCATGAGCGAGAAATTCAGCAATGATTAACTCTCATGACGTTTAAATTAGCGGATGGTCATTGTCCTTCAAACCTGACGTATCTTACAAGGGTGGACGCATGGACACAGGGACAGACAGACACAGGCTATTGCTATATTTGTGGAGTCGACTGTAGACTTTAGTGAAACTAGCCTATCTGATACTCAATATATCCTCTGCCAGACGTTAAAATGAAAAAAAGAACTGACACTGTCACTTTGAACTTTAGTCAAGGTCATTATCCTCCAACTAAGGTGTTCCACTGTAACAGTTTGATGGTGTTGGCATGTGTGGTTCTTGTCGTATCTCCTATAAAAAATTCAGATATAATTTACCCTGGTGATCTCGAAATTTGTCACAGTCATTGTTCTTCAACTTCAACACAACCTTCTTAAAGCTTGATCAACTGTTCAAGTTTTTCTGGATCCAGCATTCCCCATTCTCGAGATATGGCGCACAAGAAATTTACATGTATGAATGGATTGAGGACAGGCAGACTCATGGATTCACTCAAACAGGCACTCGCCTGTATGGCCATCAAGGGCCAACGGTTAAACACCTAGAGTTCTTTCTAACGTTAGAGAAACTGCATGTAAATTGCCTGACACATGCGTAGATAACGTTGCAAAAAGTGATCATTTTAACACCAACTGGTCTCATCAAGGTTCACTGAATGTAATCAGTCTTCGATTTCTTTGTCCAACACAAAACCAACATTAGTTTGCTGTTACATAACATGAGTGGCGTATGTACACTTTTCAGGGTGAAGTCAGTGGAAAAAAACAACGATCTATAATCTAATGGCGTCAGCACATTTGTACAATATGTTTATCTACGTATACTTGCCCACCTTCATGATAGAGTTTTTCTGGTCATTCACCCAATAACCTGTTATTACAAATTTTGTTAGTAACTGAAATAAACATATAAGCTAAACACAACTGGTGTTATATATTAAAGCTTAGATCTTTCTAAAACTAACGTAACCATACAGAAACAATCGTGATAGTCCTGTGCTCAGCTGCCTTTCAGTGTACACAATAAAGTGGTCCTGTGACCTTGGGAATAATGTCAAATAATATCAAAGTCACCTTTCTCATCGTTATCACTGTTTGCCACATATGAAAGCCTTTACCGACACACTTCTTGAGTGACCATTGTCTAAATGAATAGTGGCAGGGCTCGATATCAGAAAGATGTAAACTGATATCTCAGTTATACCTTTCAAGTTCACTCGAGGTGTAACCTAACGACACTAAAAGAAACCCCATATGATATGTCTTGCTTTTAGTGTTGAATAATACCCCTGGGTCTCGGAACCTTCATTATCAAGGCTAAGGCCAATATGGCAGTTTGACCTTTCAATCAGATAAATCGGTAAAAGCGTGGCCTTGACCTAAAAAAGTCCAAATCTGTAAAAAAAATAGAGCAGCAGTTAACATGATAAACCTTTTTTTTTCAAATATTACCCTTTAGTCTGATCTGAGGCCAACAATTGTCGAGGTATTTCCCCCACACTTGGTAATGTTATATGAAATGGACTTTATATACTGTATTTGAGGAAACTATCCAACATTGAATGGATAATTGATCGGATGGCTTACAATGGAGAATGGGTCAAGCTACATTCCTACCAAGCTTGAGAAACATTTAGTATTATTTCTAGGAAAAGATGTTGAAAAATAGAGAGAGAGAGAGAGAGAAAGAGAGAGAGAGAGAGAGAGAGAGAGAGAGAGAGAGAGAGAGAGAGAGAGAGAGAGAGAAAGAAAGAAAGAAAGAAAGAAAGAAAGAAAGAAAGAAAGAAAGAAAGAAAGAAAGAAACAAAGAAAGAAAGAAAGAAAGAAGGCCTGGTGGTTTTTAGAATCATTCAACTGCAATTTGAAAACCATTGGCAATTAGTCCCAGAGGAGATTGATAGACAGTTTTGCCAAAGCAAATATTTTAAAAGTATTACTTAAAATACGGTTTATGAAAACCCCACAAGGGTACATCCCCACCAAGGTTGAAATGGATGTTTTGAATAAAATTTGAGAAAACTACATGTATATGCATGTCCTACTATCCTAACCATGATTATATACACCCTTATGAATCAGTGTGGTGCCTTGCAAGCTTCTCACACCCCGAGCTGAACTTTTTGCCACCAGATGTTCCCAGCTACCACATTTACTTTTACGGGTTGTAAAGATTTAAATTTGCATAGTTTTCAAATCATACATTACTCTTCATAAAAAGGCTCCATTTCCTGCAAGGATCTATTATTGTACCAATTTTGGAGTCAATAAGTGTAATAGTTTCAAAAAAAAAAACTGTCTGAAAAATTGCTGGTAAACAAGACGAACAGGAAGAAGAAATAAAGAAATAAACCCATCAAAACAGAATATATGTGTTGTCAAACAAGCATAATCATAAAACGCTGTAAATAACTGAAGCATGTCCATTCAAAGAAACATGGCCAAGGGCCACAAAAGGTACATACCCAATAAGTGTGAAGTGAATCTTTCACAGCTTAAGAAAAGAAATAAAAAACGTGGAGTACCATTGGATTTTTTTAACCATTGACTTGCATTGCAATCAACATGTACATAGACCTTTGCATATTATAAAATAATACGGAAAAAAGTACAGGACCACTTATTGGACAAATTAGGGTGTAAGAGTCCCCAGAAGTTCCAAGCAATTGCCCAGGCAGCTTCTGAGGCAAAGACTTTTTTAACATTTAAAAAAAAAATAAAAATAAACAACAATTGATTAAAAATCCCAGATTCACTGTACCATGACCATTTGAACAAACCTAGAAGAAACCCACCCTACGAACATCCCCAACAAGTTTAAAGTAAATCTGTCTGACTGTTTTTGAGAAGACGTCAACAATGTGAATTTCCATTGCAAGCCCCATTCCTTCTTTTTCATAATATTAATAGGAGTGCATGCATACATGAATTATAAAGTCTGTTTAATATCAGGCATCATGAGTATCATAACTTAGTGAGCAAGCCCTTTTACCCCTCCTACAAGCTACCTGTCCCCCCAGCTTCAGAACAATCTGAGTGACGGTTTTTGAGAAGTCGAAAATGACCTTGATTGATAAATTTGTTAAAAATCAGTGATCCCTAGCAATACCACCTCGTGGCCAAAGTGTGTCTGCCTCCTACAAGGAACATTAACACCATCCTTTTAGCATAATGTGAGTGATGGATTTGGAAACGTTGATTATAATGAAAACACAAAAAAATCCTGAAAAATAGAACTAGATGGCTATTTGATATCGCGTGATCAGCTGACCTAAACTTGTCAACAAAATCAAAGCTTCATGGTCGTGGATTTGAGCTCAAGGTCATATATCTTCAAAAGTAAACTTTACTTTATAGGGGGCTTTCATCCTGTTTAATATCAAAGTCATAGCAAAAACACTTATTGAGATATCTTTTGGATAGCTAATTCCATAACAATGGTTTTTGACCTTAGGAAACAGCGCAAGTCACCAATTTCAAACAATAACCTTGGCATAAAGAGGACTATGAACCTACTTAATGTTTATTTGCTAACTCAACACGTTCTTGACATTTTATGCAGAAAGCAAATTCCACTTTAATGGCATTGTTTAATCCAAAATCACTGAAGCAGACAAATATAAAAATTGAACAGACATGGCAGAGACATTTCTTAAGTACACTGCCACCAAGTTTGAAGTGAATCTGGTGAAGAGTTTTGGAGATGATGTGAATTATGGGAATTAGCATTTGAATGCCCATAGACTTCCATAGTAATCAACAGAAAAGGTGCATTTACCCTTACTGTACCAGAATTTTTTTAAAAATCGTAAAATATCAGAAATCCCTGGCAGTGCCCCCTAGTGAACAACCTAGTTTGGACCATTTACAACCAACATTTCCACCAAGCTTTAGCTGAATGCAAGTGACAGTTCGGAAGAAGTAGAAAACAGCAAAAAACATAAGGAAATGTGGAAAATTGGCAGAGCTACGTGGTGAACAAATTAAGATGTAGTAGTCATAGGAGTGTTCTTGTGTGATATCAACGCCATTGGGTGAGCATTTTTAAAAAGATTGTTTCACATTTGCCCAAAAGTGTATAAAGCATATCATAACAGGAAGATCATGATGATCCTGTGCTCTGCTGACTGGAATCTGCGTTTATGGTATTGCAACACATGCACTGTAGCCTGCATAACTATATACATGAACAGTGGTACCAAAGTTTGATATATCACCACAGAAGTTGGAAATAGCGGTAACACACACAAATTCAATGAGGAGAGTCATTATCGTGTGCATGTTCTGAGCAAATGGAACTTGTTATGATCTTCTGCTCCTATTTTGTTATGTGGTGAATAATACATGTAATTCATGTGGCCTGTGACTGCATATTAAAACAACAGGCCTTCAATTGATCATTATTAAGACATGAACTTATGTATCATTGAACTTTAATTTGATCTTGCAAGGTCACGCAGCGTCAAAAGGGACTATACCAAAACAAACCCCACATTGCAATTTCTTATTGATATTTAACAGGAACAAGGGAATAGGATCCACCATTACCGAGATATATGGGGATGACCCAGTATAATAGTTTGATCTTCCAAGGTCACTATGTCAAAAGTAACATCGCAAAATAAAAAGATTCAAATGAGTATTTTGCTACTTATGTTTAATAGAAACAGTGGTCCCATCCCTGTCACTTTTGCAGACTTTCATTGCTTGAAGTTTTATGCAATTCTGTTAAGCCGTTCTCGAAAAAAGTTATAAATAACCTTAATAATCGTAAATATTGCAATTTTCTATACAGCTGATCTATGATATCACGCAGATGTATTGCTGGGCATGTTTTATTATATGCTATTATAATCTATATATATCAGCCCCATATATACACACAATTTCACAAAAATAGGAAAAAATTGCAACATTTCCATAATTTTCACAACATTTCATTGTCTAAAGTCAAGTTATATTCTGATAGAGTTTTAAGCAATTCCGTTGAGTGGTTCTGGAAAAAAAGTCAAAAAGAGCCTTAACCGGCAAAAAATTCATGATAAAATAAGACAAAAATCGCATCGCCACCTGATGGTTAAAATAAGAACTTTATGATGGACAAGGTGCCCTTGGAACAAAATTTCACAGAGATGTATCATTCTTTACAATTCCCGCAACACAAAACCAGCCACATCTCAAAGCGGAAAAGACCTCTATTGAATTTACCACTAGTTGTGAGATTATATAGCACATAATAAAACATGCCCAGCACTACATCTGCATGATGTCATCGATCAACTGTATAGAAAATTGCAATATTTACGATTGTTAAAGCTTATTATAAATCACTGATCAGCTAATTAAAATTTAAGTTGGTAACAACCTACTTCAGAGAAGACGTGTTGAAGTATCTATTATTGTCCATAGCTAACTTTAATGACAGATTTCTCAAAATTTGGATATTTCCAGAGTTTTGATATATTGGAACAAAGTTGAACCTTCACTATAAATTTAGTGTGCAAAATTTGTAGGTCCTATTTCACTTTGCCCTGGATATATTGGTGCTTGAAATACCAAATTGTGAATGGAAAGAAACAGGAAATTATCATTTTCATTATTGATAAATGAACAAGAATCTGTCACATGGTTATTATTAATATCACAGTACCAACAACAGTAAGAGTTACATACACTTTAAAAACATCATGGGTGTATCTTAAATAACTAGCTTAATATGACTACTTGAATTATGGCAAAGAAACAGTATTCGTTTTTTTAAGACGTAACCCCTTCCCCCTTGTGATGCCCATAAAAACTAACCAGTATTCAAAATGCAGTGAATTTTTTATGAAAAAGACCACTCCCAACACAAAATTAAAAAATTAATGGAATCTTAGATGTGGTAGTGGAACGCATTTTTTTAAGTGAAGTGGAATGACCCATATAATTCACCAGCTGGTTCCATTATTTCTTTGTGGGCACGCAAGGTTAATATACAATTGCCAAAGCTGTTACCACCACCAATTTCCCAGAAGGACAAGAGATTCAAATCAGTTTCAATCATATATTTGATGTTCAAAACTTAACATCACTTCTTGTCTTTGTTGTTGCCCAATCAGAGAAAAAGGGTAATGCACATATTTATAACATCAAAGGTGACATAATTTCCCACCTAGGAACACGTCAATGCAGTGATCATACAATAAATTGACATATGTTCCTTCAGCACACAGAGCATCGGATGAGTTGTCAGGGGGTGAGATTATCTCATGGCAAGTAGTCAAGAGAGCGTGATGACTTGAGGCTGATTTGGGACTACATCCATACAACTCTTTATAAAATGAGGTAGACTGATTGACTGCTTCAGCTGTGGACTGATCAATTGATTTAGCGCTAAATTGATTCAGTTAAATAAATCTTCCTTACCAATAGAAAATAATTCTGCAAGATGGTTCTGGTTGGTTTCCTCCAAAGCTTTGGCGAAGTTGACAAAGTCTTGTACAGGCCTGGCTTTGAGATGGTCAAGAAGACATTCCACCTGTTTTTGTTGGATTCCGCTTTGCTGTAAATAAATCCTTTACGATGAAGTATTGCTAGTTTCAAAGTGAAAGGAGGTACGCCGTCCTTAGCTTGATGTACAGTACTTGACTACATTAGAAATGTAAACACTAATCCAACCTTAAGGTTGTGAGCACTTCCATGTGCCTTACCTATATATCCATATATATATATATATATATATATATATATATATATATATATATATATGCATACATATATATATATACATACATATAAGCATATATACGTATATATATATGTAAATATATATATATATACATATATATATACATATATATATATATATATATATATATATATATATATATATATATATATATATATATATACGTATGTATATGTACATATATATGTACGTATACATGTGTATATATATATGTATATATGTATATATATATTAGAGCCTGACCGAACCCGAACAACCAAACCCGAGCTTACCGGGTTTCAAGATTGAAGCCCGGCTCGGGTTTGATTTGTACAGTCACTGAACGTTCGGGTTCGGTTATCATTGTCAATGCTGACAATTAAGTTAAATAAGAAGGTCACTGAGGTTACTTTTCGTACTTGTATACACATTAAACAATGCAACAAATCCTACTTTGCAATTTAGTGCGTCACATGGGTTGCATTAATTGCACGAATTACATTAACAATAGTAATGCCCAAGTGGAATAGGGTAACAGCTACAAACCACTGTTTGAATAAAGCTTTAAATGAACATTCTAAGATGTCTAAGTTTATTTATGGCCTGTTTGAATTGCATATACCGAACCCGAACGGTGCCCGGTTCGGAATCGGTAATGTGTACCGAGTACCGCGTACCCGGTTCGGTTTCCATATTCATGTTCGGTCAGGCTCTAATATATATATATGTATATATTGGATGTTTCATTGCATGCATTCATTTTGAGAGAAATCAGACAAAAAGCAAGAATGCCCCAATAGCATGCAAACAAACAATGTGTTGACTTGCACTGTGCTGGTTCATTCAAAATATTTTAACCTAAAGAAAAATGTATCGAGAATAAGGTGCTAAATTACTGAATGTAAGTGTAGTGCATGACTATGTACCTGAGATTCAAGTTGATATAAATAAATATTCATTATATGTAAATGAATGGGGGATTATTTGTGGCTTTACAGAATCCAAGGTTATGTGCTAATGCTTTGAGGTCTTTCAAATGGTGAAGTGGAATACTCAAAAACCAAATAGCAATTGTGCACTGTATGATACAAGCATAGAATCTTTCGCATATGTAGACTAGTATATCCTTAATAGTTTTGGATTGGAGACATTCGCAAATTTGCTGCGTTGCGCATGCGTATTGTGATAAACTATCTATTACGACAAATCAATGTGGCCATGAAAAATTTCTATTCAATGGTCTTTCCCTCTAATCCAACACAGTCAAAGACGTGCATAACAGCTAGGCTTGTGGACACCCAGCCACAGAAGTAGTTTACGTATGTGGGGTAACAATGCAGGGTGGTAGCAATGTAAGCTCATTACTCTTTTTTCCAATATTGTGGTTCATATGGTTTCATTTGTTTCATCACTAGATCAGGCACAAACTGCCTGTCAGACTTACTCTTGTCCATATATGTAGAAAATCGTGTTTCTGACTTTCCAAGAGGGGGTTGGCAATTACAAAGCAAAAATTGGATTGCTTTTTGCTGTCCCAATGTACTATTAATTTCGTGTTCAGGGAATTGCATTCTATGTAGCTTTTCTTTGGAGGTCATTAAGTTGTATTACATTGTAGGCTAGTCCACAGGTGGCAAAGGATTTCATCGCCTCATTTCTGAAAGTGTGTGTGTGTGTGTGTGTGTGTGTGTGTGTGTGTATGTGTGTGTGTTTGTGTGTGTGTTCGGGAGTTAATAGGCAATTCATTTTTCATTTTCCCACTGCATAGTCCTTGTCAGTGTTGATCACTTTGGTAAAACACGTTTAAATTAGTTCGGAACAGCTTTTTATATAGGTTCCCATCTGGGTAACTAATGTATCATTGACTTCTTATCCGTGCTGTGTATGACAGCATTTTTGTGTCTATGGCATTTTGTACAAAGCTGGTAATGAAGAGACACTGTTTACTAGTCTTGCTCTGCAGTAGAATTCCTATTTGTTTGAAACCTTTGGTGTGGTCATAGAACAAATGGTTAAACTAAGATTTCCTTAAGAAATAAAATTAATCATAATTGGGCCTTTATGTTGGGTAAAGACAAGCCGACTCACTGCATCATCTTCATTTGGTTTTGTATAACGTAGGTAATTTTAATAAGCAAGAATAAATGCAATGATGAAAACGGAAAATTTCCCTGATTTATAAATATTACTAGCTATACCAATTTATAAAAGGAGTGATCCTGCTGCTTTTGAGAAGTATGACCCTATTTCTATTCTTCCTGCGATATGGAAAGTATTTGAGCGAGTCATATTTGATCAGACACATCAATATCCCCAAAAAATATTTCATATGAATGAATAGACAGAATCCCCACTGAAATAAGCAAAGGAAACATGCCTATAAATATTTATATGGACCTATCAAAGGCTTTTGATACTTTAGATCATAAAATGATATTAGAAAATAAGATGTTATGGACAAAATAACATTATTCTTAGATTGCTTGAAAGTTATAGAAAATAATTGGAAGCATTATGTAACTGTTGATGATGTCAAGTCTTATATGTTAAAAAAGGCCTGGCGTACCACATGGATCAATATTAATTCCACTGATGTTTATAATATATATATAAATGACATAATATAGGCTTCAAATGAATTGAAAGTTACTGCATGTGCAGACGATCCCACCACATGTAGTGCTTAAAACTTCTTTACTAAGCATTCTTAAATAGAACAGAGACACTTCCCAAATTAAGAACACAGAGCTAGCAAAAATTCGTACATAGTTGATGGCAGACATATTGTCCTTATATCATGAAAACAGAATTTATGTTATTCTACAAGCCATAAAATAAAGTATCTATTCCATCTCTTATAATAAATATAACATAAATTGACTGTGTGGATAAATTTAATTTCCTGGTTTCAACTTTACATAAAAAGATGAACTGGGAAAAAGCATACAGAAGATTTTTACCCAGAAAGTAGGCATATTCAATAAACTGAAGAGTTTCCTTTTGATTTAAATTATTTTGATCCTATATAACTCATTAATAACTACTAATTAATACAAAACTCTGGTCGTCTAGCATGTGGAAACAACCTAGAGAGAAATTCCACCACTCAAATACGAGCTGTATATACCATAATTAATAGCAGTTTTAATGCCCATTTAGAACCAATATTTAAAAGATTGAAATTAATAAAACTCGAAGATGTATATAAGGTACAGAGTCTAATATTTTATTACGCAGCAGCAAACAACAAGTTGCCCATATATTGTAAGAATCTTCCACTTTTTAAAAACACAATCGCAGATGATTATAACACAAAGAAAAGGGACAACATAGTCATAACCAGGGTTTCTTGCCTGTTTTACAATTCAATGTATTAGACAACTAAAGGGTTGTATTTTGAATGTTACACCAGCGACGAAAAAAGGTAAAGTCAATTCACATATACAGAAATGCAATTATAAATACAAAATTGTACTATACTGATTGGTTGTATATATATATATATATATATATATATATATATATATATATATATATATATATATATATATATATATATATATATATATATATATATATATATATATATATGTTGATTCAATAAAAAGATCTATTGTTCCTGATTCCTGATATTAAAATCGCGTGGTTAATTATAACAGGGCTATCAGCTCTTTTGTTTTCAATTTGGTTTACTAAATTTATTTCAATACTACATGTGCACAATGTCAAAGAAAATGGCTTTGCTGGATTCAACAACAGAATTTGCCTCCAAGACAAAAATGTACTGATTGGGAGATTTTTATCGCTTGCCAAGAGCAAACAACAGAGCCTGTCACTTGCCCTGGGAAGAGAAAGTGGCTGGATTCAGGAATTGGGTACAAATCCATGGCTGTAATGCCTCAAGCGTTTTGTAGACTTGGTCAGCTTTCCATTTCCCTACAATTAAACAGGGTGGATGATAGTAAAGGCATTGAGGTTACTTCATTGCAAATGCAGCAGTTTCGCATGAAACATGATAATAGAATCAATAGCAGGAGGCTGAAAGAGCAACTGCTGACAACCTTGTCCGATTTACGGGGACATAAGGAAGGCCACTAAATCATGCTTGCTTTTAAGGAAGACATTGATGCCCCATTGTTAAAAGGTTGTAAGCATGACTTTGCTGATGATGACATGTCTTAGGCAAGCAGCCCAAATGGTGTGAAAAAACTAGCTTGTGGATTGCAAACCCTTCAATGGATCATTTGCAACCCAATGCCAACAGACATCTTACTTCCATGAGTGAAAATAATATTGTGAGGTCCTGGCATAAAAGAGCAGAAACAAATGATATGACACCAAGGGCATCATCAATTGTCAAACATAGGCAAGTGAGTATAGACAGAGCTACAATCAGGCATAACCCGATACATAAAACACCAGTTCCTGTGTAGACTGGACTCCTGACACATTCGCACACCCATGAAAGAGAGCTAAAACATTTTCTAAACTTGCCTCCAATGGCAAAGTTCATTGACCCTCATCAAAATTGGGTGATAGCGTTTGTCAACATCTTAATATCAAGCAAGTGCTTTGCCCATCGGCATTGTGTGCAATATTTTCTGCCACTGTTGACAACATTGACCAGAGTCCAAGCTTAACAACATTGAGTTATTCCTGTCAAGGTTTTAATATTTCTTTGTTGCAATACCCCCTTTTGAGAATGAAAGTACAGATCGCGTTCAAACAATTGTAGGTGGACAATCAAAAGTTAAATTTGTTGGTAGTCTACCCAGGTGTTATACTGAGGTTCCTCCTATAGGTTCTGATATCAAAGGGTAACTATTACTATCTGCACTGCCTCATCTCTTAGCAGATTGGAAACTTTGACACATGTGCAGGAGGAATATAAGTGGCTAGAGAGCTGTAGAGAATATTTGAACAATTCAATGGAGGAAACTGTTGACAACATTTCAAGAGCTGCATACCATGCTTATACAGAATGGCAAAGTCCCTGTTATCACACCAACAACATGACTTCCACTCTTCCTAGATAGTGCTCACGCAATTTCTATGATTGACATTCAATGGATCTTGTACACAAAGCAGTGTCACAACTCAATCTAAGGCCAAAATCTCTCATTACATTTGATCAGCCACTTTTGCCATTGCAAAACACATCACAAAGAGTTGGCCTGAGCAATTTGGTGATAATCAGATTGTGGTCATATTAGGTGGGCTTCATTTTGAAATTGGGGCATCTAAAACTCTTAGTGACTGTTTGCTTGGTAGTGAAAGAACCCAAGTTTTTTTCAGACTGAAATTACATTCACTGTGAAAGCTGACTCTCTTTTTAGCATGCATCACAAATTTCCTGCTGAAGACATGCACACCAAATAACGGCATGTGCCACCTATATCCTGCAATATCAAGCATATGGATCTTGCCGTAGCACCCTGCCAGATGAGAGTCAAAGTTGTCCAAACTGTGAGGCTTTGCGCAAAAGAGAAATCAAAAGGGTCCCACATTTCAAGTCCTGGGTTAGTATCCTTTATTCTGAGCTTTTGCACTAACCTTCATATAGTCTATTCAGGGAGCTTTTCAATGTATTTAGATGCCTTGACAAACACAGTCACGTGGTTCTCTGCATAGGCCATACAAATTATGTATGATGGCTGCCTGTGCATTTGCAGGACATGGCCAATTGCTCAATCAAACAACCACAAATTGCAGAAGGGTTTACATCATGGCATTGTACTGCACAGAAGAAAAATAGTGTGTTCTCCGCAATGGCCATGTATCAGGTATATGAGCAAAAAATGATTGCATAAAGGTTGATGGTGGTGCAGTCAGGCTCACAGAGGATCCCAGTGCACTCCCATGTTTTGTGGTCTACAACCAAGAGATTGCTGGCGTCATAAATGAATTTGAAGATGCCCCTAAACTAAAGGACAGAAATGCGAAGTATCACACCACGATCAGACACCAAGTGTAATGTCCTCAAGCGTATCAACGGACCATGTGGTTCTGCGGTGAGTCCCACACACAGTCATTCATCAGGCTAGTTGTAGCCGATCACTCACTCAATCGCTGAGTCATGCAATGCCCTTGTTCTTCCCAAGTATCTCCTAATATGTTTCCCTGTCAAACCTGTGTTTATCAATAAACTTTATGAACAAGACCTTTTGCCTTGGCCCAGTTATGGAACCTTGCATTCAAACCTAAACTGCTTCTCTGTGAATGCACTCAATTTACACGGCGGGGGGGGGGGGGGGGGGGGGGCGGAGAGAAGGAGCATGGTTGCAGATACATGATAAATACTGTTGTGAGTCTCAGAGACTGTGATAGGCAGCCAATAGGGAGGGCCTTCTTTGCCTTTTGCACCGGAATTGATTACTCTATTATTGCATGTACACTGTATGCATGCATGGTGTCCTCCACATTTGCAAACTACATATCAGTATAAGGCCTGCACATATGATCGTGGATCAAACCACGCTTTGTTTCCATGGCAACATATCAAAATGGCGGAAAACCACAAATTTTCCATAAAAATACTGCAGTGTTGTTTTATTTCAGTTTCTTACATAATATTTCACCTGGAACATAATCTATGAACAGTTATGGTGACTAATTTTGTCCTACAAAGTAACTGCATGTTACCGGTTCTGAAGACTTATGTCAAAATGCAGTTTTTCCGGTTTTAGCCAAGTACAAGCAATATTTCAACAGTTGCCATGGAAACAGGTCATGTGCTCTATGTTTTATTTTCAAAGTTTACTGAAAGTTTATTTTTCTAGTTATCCAAACACCATGCATATGTGGAGAAAAGGGTGCTTCACATAAAATGAGGAGGTGCTTTGTTCTCTTTTTTAGCAGATTTTAAATTATTTTTTGCCATTTATTAGTGATTAAAGTGGTTGTCATGGCAACCAGTCACGTGACTATTAGCAATTTATTGCACATAATAAAACTTGGCATTCCGGGTATCACAATGATATATAGTTTTGGTATGCTACAAAGAAAACTGTCCCTAGTGCACTGTGTTCAATGAAAATTGTTACTTTTATTTTCACTGGTACAAAAATTAACCCTGCCCTTTAAGGGTTAAAGTTTACTACAGGTTTCCTCTAATGGCATTGCTCAATTACATGTAGTTGCAAAAGCACTATCATTTCAAGATGTGACCAGACTCAATGAATATTTGGGTCTTACTTATTCTGAACATACATTTCCGTAAAATATTTGTAAAACTGTGTATGCTCACACAACAACTATTCTGAAACCAGATTCTAACTGGAAAAACAAATGAATCAAATGTTTTACAGCATTCCTTTCAAACACAAAATTATTGATTCACTCAACATTAAGTCACTTTTCAAATTTATTCCCAAGGAATTTCAAAAATAAAAGATTTCCCCAATTATTTTCTATAAATCTGGCAATTATATTGGACAAAGTGTCACGAACTACAAGAAAATCCTGGCTTCAATTACGCTTGAGGATATTGCAGCGAATCAGAATAGTACAAATAAATATTCCAATTTTGTTGATACATACCATAAACATATATTTACAGGTAATTTGAAAATCATACAAAATTCGGTTTTAAAGTTGCATTCCGCAACGTAGTTGACACAAATTATCAATATGATCCAACTTTAGTGCAATGAATGCGGAAATCAAACCACTATAACACCCATGTTTTCCTTCTGAATGTATTTGTTGCGTTGTCGAGTCTGTTGGGAGTTAAAACATCGCGACTTCCATCGGTGAGCCACCGACGGAACTTGAATATTCAAACAGAGTGTGGCAGGGAATTCCTCGACAACGTCTTTTGGGTCATTTACATACAGATCTTGCGCATGCGTACAGCTTATCTTTTCGGTCCAAGCCGGCTTTTCGTCTGCTTGTGAAGTTGTGGACGATCATGGGGAAAAGGAAATTAGGCTCCTGACAGCGAAAAGGAACATGCCCGCGCTGCGCGTGACAAAATAAGAGAGACACACACAGTTTCCAGCGGTGTTGAAAATATGGAGCGATACCGGGTTATAAAAGAAGGACAAGCTGAGCCTTAGATGTGCAAGTGATGATGACGTCGCTGCATTCATTCTGAATAGGTCTGAGGTATAGAGCAGTGCCCAATTGTCAGAAGTGCCGAAAAAGAGATCAAAGAAGTGCTTGCTGAAGTTTTTTTTTTTTTTTGGGGGGGGGGGGTAGGTAATCAAATTCAAGGGACAAATGTGCCGTTAATTAAGATCAGTAAAAGACGTCGGCAACTTCAGCAAGAGAGAGAGAGAGAGAGAGAGAGAGAGAGAGAGAGAGAGAGAGAGAGAGAGAGGGGGGCATATTAACTACGTTTCCGGCTAACTTCGAGATAAAATTTTGTCTGCACCGGCAGCTCTTGACTGCAAATATTGCGAAGAAGACGTGTCCGCGACTTCCGTTACTTATCAAGCTGCTATTGTCAACGATATCAAAGATTTATGTTGTTTAATTCGTCATTAATTTTCTTTGGGCACTATAAAATTTTCTCATGAACTTGACTGAGTTTTTTTTTTTTTTTTTTTTTTTTAACACTATTTTTTAAGCAAAAAAGACATTTGTCTGCATGCCATATGTGGGAAGCTGCAATAGCTGTTCAGAGCCTCGTCCGACAGAGAATTTCACTAACAGATATTTCTCGACAACAATATAACGAATTTATTTATTTTTTTAAAAATGAAGGATTGTACTTGGAATTTCACATTAATGTGTACCACACTAGCCAAATGGTTACAGCAGATTAGAACAAGCTTTGAACGCTGTCACCCATGAGGTAACCGTATACTGCACAACGGTCTGGACGGGTCATCGGGTGTCCCACTGTGTTCGGTACAATCACACATGCGACATGAAAATTTGAACAGAGGAACTGTGAGTTTCGCAACATAAAATTCATTATACAAAGAAGCACTCTCTCAGTCTCTCCTTCAGTCATACCTATATGGTATTATCGGTCGCGACCATACATTCTCCGAAAACACACACACACACACACACACACACACACACACACACACACACACACACACACACACACCTAAAGTCCAATTAAATTATATCCCATTTTTTTGTAAATGCTTCTTACACAGAAGTATCCGTTGTTCTTTCTTATAAGTCATATGCAGAACAAAAGTTGATGTACATAAACTTAAGGTAGAAACATTTTTTTTTTCAAACAAATATTAAGTCAAGTAATTCAGAATTTCATTTGGTCCTCTCTAGATCTGCTTGGTTGCTATTTTTTTTTTTTTTTTTTTTTTTTTGTCTTTTTGTGTTTTTTTATTGGATTTTAACGCACTCCTTTCCCTTAAATAACCTTCTCTAACACAATATACGTCAACACCGAAAATAGCCAATGAGAAATAAAAAAAAAAAGAAATAACTTTCTTCCGAGTAAAAAAGAAAAAGAAAAATAATGCTAAACAAACAATATGTATAATGAGGTCTTGGTCTGAATCAAAGACCTACGTTTACCTGCAGATAGCACGTGCGCAGGTATTCCTGGGTCAACCACTGGGAGCATGCTTGGGGGGGGTTGTTGCCAAAATATTTTTTTTTTCCTTTTTTTAGCCGAAGTAATGCTCCTTTTTTCCCCTTGAATGCTTTGCTATGTAGAAAACAAATAATGTCTTGGTCCGAGTCGTCGACCTCGGAGACCAATGTTTACCTACACAGCAATGTGCGGAGGTATTTATTGAATCTTTCACTTTGACCATGGGCATACACTTTTGGGGTTTTTTTTTGTTTTTTTTTTATGCTTGTATTCGAAGTAATTGTCTCGCCTTTTTATTTCGGTAACTTGCGATGAAAAAAATAATGATCTAATTGCAACACAGTGTAAAGTTGACACTCCCTAGAAGAGAGAGATGTCCTTTACTTTCTTTATAATGTTAGGCCTTGTTGGCAAACGCGCTGACTGGCGTCACTTCAGAAAATTCACTGTTCCATAGTTCAGGTATAATAAAATAGTACAGTCACGCAGGCAAGCAGGGGAGAGACAACCCAACACGTCCGTTCAGTGGCCAAGATGGTAAGAAAGGCTGTTTATTTCTGATGTACATAGCTTATGTAGTATACACGTCACCTTTACCGAGTCACCAGTATGTTCTCGAAGGTTCTGTTTTGATAATACACTCATAATAATAATGACTAATAAACTCATGTAATTTTTCTTAGATCAGCACCGAGATACGCCAGTGAAGTCTCGTACTGTTTAAAGAACATATATTTTTACCGGTTACCTGTTTTCAATAAACACTTCCATATTTACAATAATATCTGAATGCCTTGTTTAGCAAATAGCTTAATGCGATATTTCCGACTTCATGACTTAATAAGCAAGGATGGGCCAGATGCCTTGTTGACTTTTCATCGGGTAATAACTAAATGACTATTTAACGACCTGAACGTATTTGTACAGTCTTATTGGTTTCTCGCTGTGTGGTGATTAATGACTTTTTAATGACCCACGTGCATCTGAACTGCTTAAAATAAATACTACATAAGATGGTTCCATCACGTATCCACAAATAACTACAATTTAGCCAGTGCTCAAATTTTGCTGTCATTAACCCTTTCTTCTTACTTTTGAAATTCTTAATATTAGAAAGATAATTAAAATCACTTAATATTAGAAATATAATTAAGTTCACTGCAGGACTTTGGTATGTAGAGGTTTACCAGAAAAAGTCATTGCAGTACTTCACATAGGTTCCCCTTCTTCAGTTTTGTAACATGTATAAACATGTATCAAAACTCAAATCGAGTAGCTTGCTAATTTGAAATTTATATAGTATTAGAATAGAATATCCAAACCATTAAACCACATTAATCAGAATAATAAATCATCTTCAAAGTTTTATGGAACCAGTGGTTACTAGCACATGGCTCACTGGTGGGAGAAGTCATTCAGCACTCCCCCATAACCATGTTGAATTAAGATGCAAGACTATTAAACATATATATATATATATATATATATATATATATATATATATATATATATATATATATATATATATGTGTGTGTGTGTGTGTGTGTGTGAGTGTGTGTGTGTGTGTGTGTGTGTGTGTGTGTGTGTGTGTGTTTGTGTGTGTGTGTGTGTAAGACTATTATATAGAGATTGTTTTGGATATTCAACATTGTATAGCATCATTTACTGACTATCTTTAAATGACCAAACCGGTCAATAGTACATATATAATGTTAAGGCACTAGACTCAATTATAGACCTCTGGCAGGGGTGCCAATGCAGTTAACCCCTTATATGCCATATTAGCTGGTCTTCAAAGTTGACACTGTGTGTACCAATATACTCAATTGAATCAATATTATAATGAAATAATAATGGCAATGATAGAATTGTATAATACACATAAAAATATCAAAAGTATGAGAAACATTAAACTCTGTAATTGACCCCGATTCGTTTTCAAGCTCGGCTGTACCTTTTGATAGAAGGCACAAACTAAATGAAAAGACATTAAAGCACCGATGTCCTGGAAATGGCAACAACATCATAAATATCTTATTGTATAATGTTTCACAGCATCCATCCGGCGATTTCCATTCCAATATACCATATAATAAGCCAGGGAATAAACCACACCATATCACCCCCCCCCCCCCCCCGGCACATGAAACAAATATTATTGATATCAAATTCACATCTAGATAAAATATGATAGTATTACATAATAATAATAATAATAATAATAATAATAATAATAATAATAATAATAATAATAATAATAATAATAATAATAATAATAATAATAATAATAAATCAATCCATAGTCTACGGTGTCATATATTTGTGTGTAGTTTTTGTGACACTTCTGTTGGGACTAGTTCGTTACTCTGCTTCACTACTTATGCTAAGCAATAACATTGAAAACATATAAAATACGTTGATCAATGTCCTATCGTCTAAACACCAATAGGAACAGAACAAAAGGGTGAATTGGGTATACCCGGTAGAGTCCTCAAGTACAGGGTACCAGAAATTAGATTCTACAGTACTAGAACCCCAAGAGTCCCATTCAATCAAAATGAAGGTGATAGCCCAGTATATTTTCAAAGTCCTGGAGGGACTGAGTCAGAGAAGTGCTGTCAATTTTGATAGTATTCCTAGTTAGATTCCGGCCATGTCGAAGGTGAACAAAATTCATAGTTTGTTCATTGTCCTTCTCATAGTTGGTCATATAATGGGCATAAGTTCCTGAAATGAAGGCCTGAATTTCAGCCGACCGTGCCCTCCCAAGGAATTGTTACCAGGTTGTTTTGACCGGTTTTGTAACAAGGACTGGCTGTATGACACAATTGTGCTTTTTACGCAACTCCATAAACTGAGTTACTAAGTTTTCATAAAGGGGCAACAATGTCTCATATTCCATTAGGGGTAGATACAAGGTCATTAAAGGGTGGACATCCAGGAATGACCGATCGAAGATAAGGCTGTGTTGTCCACTACTAGTACGTAATGCCTCCATGCCACATGTCCAATAAGTAATGAGCTGGTGTGATTCCCAGCACATGTTGGAAATGTGTTGTTTATAAAAGCAGTCCAAAATTTCAAGGGACTCACTAGAGTTAGTGTTATGCTCTTTAACTAGAATATATGGGGCAACTGAATTATTCTGTTTAGACCATGTTTCGAACCAACAGGCATGTATAGACGATTTCCCCACACCAATCCACCCGTGAGTTAATATTATTTTTTTTTTAATAACTCATGGTGCTGGCTATCATTGATGTCATTACACATTGGGGTCTGGGCAAATGTGACCCCAAACAAGATCGTCTATTTCCCCACACAAAGGGCAGATTCGTAACGCCATTTGACTATCAGTTTGTTGAAAAATTCTTTTGAAGTTTAAATTTATAATAGATAATAGTCTACAAAGTGCTTGGGAGGGGCTCGGGATCTCTTCATTACCTCCCTATAACGGATCACTGAATACCTCCTTACACATTGATGGTGTTCCTCTGTGACATGGTCCCTCATTATCTTAGTGGTGAGATGGATGTTACCGTCATGACTAGCTTGTCCTATTTCCAAGGTACAATGGCCACAAGTTAGGAGATACACAAAGTACTCACCACAATGTTGGGTCCTAATATGTATAAACAATCCTGCACTGGTGTCAAATTCAGACTCACAGTGAGTGCACAAATAAAAGGCCATGACAAAATTAATAAATGTCGCCCCTTACTGTCCCTGGTATTCACTGTAGGTCTATAATGGTATAATGGTAGTCCCTGATTATATCCTGATTATATCCAGATTATATCCAGATTCCACCTAATGCAGTCCATAATGCACACAGTTGTTGAGACTTGACAATTATACTCCAACTCCCTTGGATGCAAACTTAAAAATGGGCAGAAACATGATTATTTTCGTACTATGAGGTGTTTAGTTTTACCAGGCTAATAATGTACAAGTGTATTAATGATATTTTGTCAATCTTAGGAAGGGTGGATGAAAAACAAGCATTGATGGATCTTTAGCTCAGATGTTGAAGCATTACATAGTCTGAAAACAGAGCGCTACCTTCCTAAGGAGTTTTAAATGACTTAACCACTTCACTATGTTATGCTTACTCAAGGAAAAACACTGTACTGCCGACCAAAAGCTTAAGTTGGTCTGTAGAGATATCTCTTAAGATATAGTGGAATAGGTTTCTATTTTGAAATTCAAACGAGCGCATGATGGTGATCTGGTATCAGTACTGAGTCAACCATTAACTCTTTCTTTGCAGTCCTACTTCAATTCAGGTGGCACAAAAACAGTCTAAAATTAACAATTTCATATACACATTAACAAGATAGTGATGGGTGGGCTTGCCCTGATTACATGTAACTTGCTTTCATTATTCAGGCCAACCTTGTCTTTCTATATGCACAGTAAAAAATGAATAAAATAGAATAAGATGAAATAAAAATATATAATATAAATACATGCAATGTTCCTGGGACAGCACAGTTATCTGCCAGTTTGGAAGACTCAATGCTCTGTCTGGGTTTTCAGAGGGCTGGGTGAGTCCAAACAGGCACAAGGTAACTACGAGGCACACATCTGTCACCATTAAGACTAAAGCTATCCAATTTAACCTAAATATTCTTGCTATACATTCACATAATAATGCACAAGTTTATATGTAGATGTACATATGAGTAAAATTACTCAGTTACTCGCAGTTATGGTTGAGTTATGCAGAAGTCTGCATTCACCGAGCTTTGTTATGCAGTTTCAATGCTGCCATTGGAGTACCACACTATATTCCCTTGACATTGATATATCAAGATAATGTCAAACTTATTCATATATTGCAGCGTCCTGCATTTAATCGCCTTCAATACTTAAAACATACACTCTATATTAACAGGTTTCCGTTACTCTTTATATTGACATGTGGACAGATAAGATGTTAATATGTTGATAATATTATGAACTTACACTTAAAATTAAATTACCATCATAAATTTTCTATGTAGGTCCAGGAAGAACAGCATCAGCCAACATGACAGCAGTGATCGTATACCGTCACCCACTAAGGGTTGCCCCCAACTCCACGTGGCGACTTCCCTAAATGAGCTATGGTAATGCCTCGAAGTTGTCCCCCTTTGTGCCCATATTAGGAGTAATATTTACTCAAGACCAGAAGGTTTGGTGTTTAGGAGAGATATGGGTTGAGTGGGAGGATCCATGGTGGTATCTGAAGTAGCATTAATTTCTGATAGGTGGATAAAGGATGGGTAAATGTTAGAGGAATATAATGGCAAAGAAGGTCGAGTAGAAGGAGAGGCGGAGGGTTCGTTATTCACAGTAGTTGCTTTTTCAGGTTGAATTTTTGAGGGCATTAGACACATTACAAGATAGTCCCTCTTTTTCCAAATCACCACCCCAGTAATGATAGCTACAGCAATTTAAATCAATGAAATGAAGAAAATGCCAAACAAGATCCTACTACATTGATGTGTCCAATTTAATGTGGATGGAGAGAGGGGTAATGGCTGTAAGTTTATTTGAACAAATGGTTTTCAGTTGTCAAAATTAAGTTTTATTTAGAAGAGAAAAAGCCTGTTCAGCAGGTATAATTTCAGTGATATTCAGAATATGAGAAATCAACATTTGCAAGGCCTTGACTGATATATGTCCTACACGTTCAATGAGACCCGTTAGAGTGACCCCTTTTCCCATAACTACACATCCAGAAGGTACCATTATCAGGTACGTACCTGGATTTATAGCTTGTCGTTTCTCCGGCTGACCTTCACACCTAGTTTCGAAGGTATCCCCCCAGGTTATAACAATATATTCCCCGTAACTAATTTCAGTTATTTGTGTCAAGTTAGATTGCTGGGTAATGCTTACTTTACATGTGTGACTGTGTTTTACATAACCTGCAATTAACGTTCCTGGACAATGCCACCTTTGGGTATTATATAAAGGTCCTGAACGACATACCATGGGCTTCCATCCCATACACCCAGCAGGGTGGAAGATGTCCCCATTTGTTGTGCTTAGTCCCACATCAGGATGGTCCACCAATATCCGGATAGAATATCCTTGTCGTGGATAAGGGACTGGCCAGGTGGCTAGATGATATCGATTACAGGTGTAACCATCTACCAAAGGTAATTTTACCCGGTAAATTAGAGTATCTTTTCCCCACACAGGGTATACATGCGTGTGTTTGTAATACCATTGGATTGGCTCAATTGGGTAGGCAGTTGAGGTAGTAGCCATCTGGAATACCTCCCTTAATTGAGAGGGACTGAGGATATCCTCCATCAGTCTTCCCAGTTCTAGTGAAGCCTTTTGTCGTGCATAAGTATGCAGTAAGTTTATATAAGAGCTACTTATTTGTTTCAGAGTGGAAACAATCCATTCAAAATAAAAGGCTCTCTCTTAAGGATGAACCTCCCTCTGCATAGTATTTATAGCAGTTACTGCCTGGTTTAATGTGGGAACCAATCTTCCAAAAATAAAATCAGTCACCTGAGAAATTCTGTGTTGGTTCCATGCTGCAATTCCTTGGGTTTGGTTCAACACGGTGGTAAGCTTACATTGTAGAATTTGAGATTGTGAGATGGCACTTCAGCATTCAGCTAAACTGTCATTGGTTGCCAGTCCAAATAAGGTATGCCCTATCTGGCTGATTACATTGAACCATCCTCGTCGGAAGCGGCATGTTAGAGATTTCAGTGGTAGTACTTGACCCTGTGCCAGAGAAGTTTTGAGATATTTTAACCATCCTGTCCAAGAAACGCCTTGAGGTTTGGCAATAATGCCATGATCTACCGCCTTTTTGGCCTGGGCAATGACAAGATAGATGTTGTGAACAAGCCCTGGGTCCAGCTCAAGATTATCAATAACAACCAATATTGTCCATTCTCCAGACTGGACACGGAGTTGTTGAGCTCTTGTCACAAGTAATCCATCTGGCAAGGGTTTTATATCCGCTAGTGAGAGTAGTACATACCAAAGTATTAAACACACATAAAGGCTGCCAATCCTATTGCAGCCAGACGTTGTAGCTTCTGATCCTAGGCACTTGGAGAACATTCTGTGACTTGCCTTTTTGCTGGTATTGATGGCGGTGGTGGTGAAGGCGGTGCTGGTTCAGTTGTGTTCTCATTCAACACTGTTGCTTTTGATCTTGTGAAATACAGATGAGTCAGCACAGGTGGGGAGTCTATTATGGGAAACGCATGTGCACTGTGTCCTCCACCAGTATTGGTTGGAGTCACGCCACTGCTATTAGCTAAAGTTGGGTCATGGCCAAATATAGCAGGGACGGGTTGCTCATAGTCATCCACATCCATATCGGTCTAATCCCTCTGGTCTAAGCCTTGATCATGGTTCTCAGAAGGCTGTGGAGTTGGAGTGGTTACTTCCTTATTTGGGGGACATACATCCTGTTTGGGAGCAGCTGTGAGATTGGCACCTTGCCGCGGATTTCGGTGTGGTCTAGTTGCCACCTCATCCCAAGCCACATTTGGATCAACTAATAATAATTTATCATGGTTCAAAGAATGAACCCTTCCGGTCCGTTGATGCCGGATCCAACAAACAGGTCCTCTAACCCTAAGGACTTCAAACTGTGGGTCCCACCCAGAGGTAAATGTCATCCGCTCTTTGGCTTTGACAACTACTGTATCTCCTGGCTGTAGCTCACGTGCATTTGCACACCTATTCAGACGTTCACAGTTATGCTTTCATGAGTCAGCCAAATGTTGTCGATCCATCGTAAGAGCATCTGACAAATCACTCAAACTACCTGTCACAGGAGTGTTCAGACATTTGGTAAAGGGTAGTCTGCCCCTACGCCCATACATTAAATAAAATGGGGTATACCCACTAGAATCATTGACGCTGTTTCTATAAGCACATAGGGCCTGTGCTAGTTTATTCTGCCAATCTCTAGCTTGAATATTCACTAGTTTCGTGATTATTTCCTTGAGAGTCCGATTCAGACTTTCAACTTTCCCATTAGTCTCAGGATGATATGGCATGGTCTGTCCGTGTTCAATGCCATAGTCCTTCAGAAACTGTCGAAAATGGCCAGATGAGAATTCTAAACCTCGGTCTGTTATTGCAACCTCAGGGGCGCCATGTCGAGGTATAAACTCCTAAACAAAGACACTTTCAACAACTGCTGAGCTCTTGTTAGGGATGGGGAAGGCTTCTGCCCAACCTGACAAATGGTCTACCACCGCCACAGCATAGCGGTTACCTTGGTCACTTGGCAGGAATGGGCTGATAAGATCAATACCAACTACCTGCATACAGTGTGCTGGTAAAGGCATCTCACTCATAGTCAGATGCTCCGCTTGCTTCTGGTTCACCGCACACACTAAACAGAGTTTTATTTTCTGTAGGACCTCCCACCTCCTACCAGGCTAGACATAAGCCTCCAGAATGCGATTCAGTGTCTTCCAGAGGGCCATATGACCAACATTTTTATGACAGCTATCAATTACCTTGTCACGAAAGGCCCTGGGTAATATCAACCTGGGATGCCATGGACAAGCCGGTGTTGGTTGCCTATTTGAATACAACAGACCATCATGTACTTCATAGCCTGATTCCAGAGTACCCGCTTCTACATACAAAAGAGGAAATTCCTTCTCCTGCACCTTTTTGATGGTTTCTGCATCCAACAGGTCTGCCTCATGGGGAATGCGTTGTTTACATGCTTCACCCATGATGGCATCTGGGTCAACCCAGTCTACAGTATCCACCACTGCTATGTCCATTGGTGCAGGCAAACGAGACATTAAGTCAGCTAATACATTACGGGCCCCTTTTACATGTTGAATTTTTGCACCAAATTCTGCAAGGAAACCCCCCCCCCCCACTGTATTTTTGTGTTGCGCATCTCTTTGGTGAACAAGGAGCGTAAGGGCTTGTGATCTGTATAAACAATGAAATCAGCACCATAAAGGTAGGCCCTTAGTTTGTCTATACAGTGTACTACTGCATAGGCTTCCTTTTCTATGGTCAACCGCTTTCTTTGGGTGGATGACAATTGGTGAGAGAGACATACTGTATCACCCTCTCTATACCAGAATTGTCATCCTGAACCAAAATACCCGCAACACAGGTGTCGCTAGCGTCTGTGTATAATTTGTAACTCTTATCAGTCTGGGGGTATGCCATCACCTCCCGTGACATAAGCAGTTCCTTTACATTTTCAAAGGAATGTTGTTGTTCTGGACCCCACACAAAAGGCTCGTGTTTTTGAGTCAGCCTCACTAAGGGTTCTGACACTCATGCATATCCAGGAAATGTTTTTGAGTAATAGTTAGCCATCCCCATGAAGGAGCGAACTTGCTTCAAGTTCTTTGGGGCTGGCATTTCAACTATAGCTCGGACCTTCTCTAGATCACTGCAAATGCCCTCAGGAAAGATGATATACCCTAGTAATTTGACTTCTTCCATACCAAAATGGCATTTTGAAGCCTATAATTTTAGTTTGGCTGTTCGCAGCCTGTCAAAGACAGCCTGTAAATCTCAGGGAATTCAGATGTGATGATCAAATCATCTATGAAAACCCACACACACTTACCCAATAAATCAGACAAAGCCATCTCCATTGTCCTCTGAAAAATACTAGGCATATTGGCTAAACCAAAGCTGCCAACAGTAAAATTAAAGAGGCCATGGTGACAGATAAATGCTGTCTTATTTTGGTCTTCTTTAGCCACAGGGAGTTGATTGTATGCAGGTTTTAGGTCACAAACACTATATATAGACTTACCTCCAAGTTGGTCAAAGATATCTTGTATGAGTGGTAATGGATAGCTATCCTTCACGGTCACCTCATTCAACTTATGGTAGTCAACACTGAACGGGTAGTTCCATCCTTCTTTGGGACAAAGCACACTGGATATGCCCACGGGGAGTTACTGGGTACTATGACTCCAACCTCCGGCATTTGATCTTAACATTCATCTACTATCTTGCGCTTAGCAAAAGGTGTTCTTTATGGCTGTTGCCGTATAGGCGGGTGATTCCCTGTGTCAATGGTCACTTTATACTAAAGGGCACTGACCAAAAGGGCTCCCTTTTTCATAGAAAACATCCCTGTTTTGGGCAATTACTTCATCAAATTTTGAAGAGCCATTGCGCAAAGAATTAGTACTCATTTCAACATCATGCAGAGCCTGAAAGGGGGCATTCAAGTCATAGTGGGCAACCCATTGTAAGGCTGTACTGGTAGCTGTTTACCTTGCCATATCTACAATTGTCTTGCATTATCTACCACTGCTCTATCGGGAGCTAGTGCATCATCACCAATGATAAACTGGTGTTTAATACCATCTACAACTGACACTGTTAAATTTCCTAACACCTTGAAATGGACCTCAGTTTTACCATGTACCTTAATAGGGGTTCCTGAAAGACTAAACAATGAAGTTGCAGGTTTCAATAACCTAATCCTACCACTATCATAACATATTTTCTTAAATACCACATTGTGCCGAAGCGATACACTAGCTCCAGTGTCTATAATAATAATAATAATAATAATAATAATAATAATAATAATAATAATAATAATAATAATAATAATAATAATAATAACAATAATAAAATTAATAATAATAATAATTTTATTGAACCTCCGCAGGCAGAGAAAGTAGAAGCCCATGTAAGATACATCGAAATTATGCGAATACAAAATGATGATAGTAAAACATAAAATACAATTGTTGAACTCAATCAGATGCTTAAAAGGAAATTATACCAATTAAAAAGCCTTAGTCAATAGGATTGTAAGGCTGTGCTGGTAGCTGTTTCCCTTGCCATGTGAGTATAACTTGTCTATAAGACAAGTTATACTCACATTTCCTGCTCTTACAGACAAACCCAGTCTGGAACTCACGTGATCAACTCCTGCCAATTCTAGTTTTCTGGAGTAGTCTGGTTTGCAGCTGTTAAACCTCACGGTGCATTCCTTGGATGTGAGGGTCCTAGTGGACATCCCACACAGAAGTGATTTCCCCCACACAGGAAACACTCAACTTGTGGAGGTGATTGTGGATTGCTTCCTTGAGGATTCTGTTGTTCAAATCTGCGTCCCACATTACCCCTTTGATAGTCCATTGGATTCCGCTTGGCAGATTTGAGCTTAGTCATGCGAGCAGACATTTTCTCATGGCCCTTCTGAATCTTAGTTAAGGTAGTCAAGATCTCGCTGTTCTTTGTCTTTTCTGGTGTTGTATTAGCTACTGCAGCAACCTCCATTGGTTCGTCTATGCGATCATCCCTTTTTAATCCTGCATACCTTTTCAAGCCTGCTTACATGCGTTCAGTGAATTGCATGGCTGCAGGCCAATTCTGGTCTTTTAGCTCAAGACTCAATTTTCTGGCTAATTCTGCAGTGCACAGTCCACGCATATATTGATGCAAAGTGATAAGTTCTGCATCTTCTGAGCGAGTCACTGGGAATGCTCTTTGCCCTGCTTCACAAAATCGGCGATTATATGAAGCCAAAGTTTCAGCGTCATTCTGCCTCATTTGTTCTATTTCAATGCACAGCCTCTCTTCTTCATCAGCAGACAATAATGTTCACCCTATATGCCCATTCATTCAATTAAATGGTACCCTATCGTGGTCCTCTGGTTGATTCTCTATAAAGTGCAAGATTTCCTGCCTTAAGGGGCCACAAGTGGTCTCCATCACCAATTGTATTACACCGGCATTGTAATTTTAAAGTTGAGGAAGCAGGAGGTCTATGTTGTACAGAAAATTGTGAGTCTGTGTACTGACTTTCCATCACAAGGTGTGAGGTTTTCTCTCCGTCCTCTTAATTTTTCACTCCTTTGTTGATGCTGCCACTCAGCATTCTGTTGATTATGGAAGGAAGTTTGTACAGTCTTGAAATCATTATAAAGTCCTACAAGGTTAGAGGCAAGGGCATCCCACTGGTCAGGTGTCATCTTTCCACTGTTCGCAAATCTGCTTAAAAGTCCAATAAAATGTGATAAGATGAGATAAATGCTGGCAAGCTACCCAATATAAAGTTGACACACCCTAGAAGAGAGAGATGTCCTTTACTTTCTTCATAATGTTAGGGCTTGTTGGCAAACGCGCTGACTCACGTCACTTCAGAAGATTCACTGTTCCATAGTTCAGGTATAATAAAATAATACAGTCGCGCTGGCAAGCAGGGGAGAGACAACCCAACACGTCTGTTCAGTGGCCAAGATGGTAAGAAAGGCTGTATATTTCTGATGTACATAGCTTATGTAGTATACACGTCACCTTTACTGAGTGGCCAGTATGTTCTCGTAGGTTCTGTTTTGATAATACACTCATAATAATAATGACTAATAAACTCATGTAATTTTTCTTAGATCAGCACCGAGAAACACCAGTGAAGTCTCGTACTGTGTAAAGAACATATATTTTTACCGGTTACCTGTTTTCAATAAATACTTCCATATTTACAATAATATCTGAATGCCTTGTTTAGCAAATAGCTTAATGCCATATTTACGACTTTATGACTTAATAAGCAAGGATGGGCCAGATGCCTTGTTGACTCTTCATCAGGTAATAACTAAATGACTATTTAACGACCTGAACGTATTTGTACAGTCTTACTGGCTTCTCACTGTGTGGTGATTAATGACCTTTTAATGACCCACGTGTCTCTGAACTGCTTAAAGTAAATACTACATAGATGGTTCCATCAAGTATCCACAAATAACTACAATTTAACAAGTGTTCACCTTTTGCCGCCATTAACCCTTTCTTACTTTTGGAATTCTTAATATTAGAAATATAATTAAAACCACTTAATAATAGAAATGTAATTAAAACCACTTAATATTAGAAATACAATAAAGTCACTGCAGGATTTTGATATTTGGAGGTTTACCAGAAAAAGTCACTGCAGTACTTTACAACAGGTAGCTCATATATGTCTGGTTTTAACGTCACATGATGTTTTCATGCTTGTTAGTTGAACTTGTTCCAAGAAATTCTTCTCTTCACATGGCAGAAATGTAGATTGAGAGTTGCAACTCGGACGACAATAAGGCCCAATTTACCTGAATAATGGATCTGAATTACATCTTATTTGAATTAATTCTGGGCCTTAAAAACCTCTTGTGTTTATTTATGATTCATATGTCAAACGTGTACACAGTGTTAATAAAAATTCTGAAAGTTTTCCCACCACAAATTCCCAGATGGGACACCATGCCCCCGTCTTCAAACCATGCGAAGGCCGTAGCCATGAAGTTGAACAAACAACACAGGCACCGATGAGCGCACAAACACGTCCATATATCCTTTGGTCTTGAGATACGAACATGCATGATTAAAATATCATCAAGCACAGTGAATGAGATCGAAAATTCTATACTCGTTGAGGACCAAAAAATCATGGTAGTTCAGTGTTTCACTCTGTCTTGGCAGACAGCTCCACAAGCACGTGGAAACTGCATGCAGTTGTATTTTGCTCTCGCAATATAGCGTATGCCACGTGACTGGCGAGAGCCAGCTAGTTCTAAATATATCTCTCATAAGCGAGGAATTGCCCCAGAACTATTGTGCATGGCTGAATGCCATTACACACAGCACTTGCATAGTTGAATGTAAGAACTCTTTCTTACCGCCATAATATCATGTTTATTGACCAAAACGAAGGCACAATAGTCCTTTGACGCATGTTTAGTGATGAATTACGTGTGTAGGTACGTGTGTGAAATATCACGGAAGGCAACTTTATAAGAAATTATGAAAAAAGGTACTGAATTTTTGATACGTCTTTACTTGAACATTGACAGTATTTTTCATGATGTATGCAATGCATTTGATTCCTACTGTATAAAGTGGGAAGAGGAGAAAACATAGAATTTCAGAAATGTGAAGGATGGCTGTCAAACTTCAAAAGAGCCTTTAGAAATAGAATTTAACGCTACAAATCCCATATTAAGAATTTCAATATGATATATTGGAAATAGCCTAAAGTTTCAATAGAAGTCAAAGAACTACAAGAAAGATTTTTAATTACAAACATAGATAAGGCAGGTAATAATTTTGGAATCATTTGCAAATAAATATTATCTGGATATTTTGAAAAAATAAAATGGTATAATCAATATTGAAGACATAAGATGAAATGTCGTATAGAAATTACACAAAAAATCGATTGATAATTTGATAGATGCACATAAGGATCAAATGAAAAGAAATTTTAATAAATTTTTTGAATGTCTCTATACTACTTTTATTCAGGATACCCAAATTGAGTTGAAAAAAAACAAACTTTTCAATCTATATTCATAGCTGGTGCTTTAAAGTGTACAACAAAACATTTATCAAAGGAAGTAACATTGTGTTTGCCTGCAATTGGGAATTATTTCTGTAAATACTGTAATGCAATTTCTAAAAACTGTGAAATAAATTGCTTCTGGAGTATTAGCAATTCTTCTGAGTTTCTATCTAAAATCAAATATCAAAAAGCTAAACATATCAATAACATGTTTTTTGCAATAAATGCCAATGACTTCCATTCTTTTTTGACATGCCTGAGTACACATGAACTGAATACAAAAAAAAACACTCAAATTTGACATTACGCAAACGTCACAAACCTGACCCATTTTGTTGTAATTTTGACTAAACCTTGGCAGCAAAATAGAGCTCCATTGTTTGGCGTTTTCAAAGTGACGACTAGGTGTCATCAAGGAGCCGCCATAGCTTAGTGGTCCAATCCAAAGGGATTCTCCCCTGGCCCTTCACATGCAATGACCACTGTTCAAAGGCTTAGTGGCACATGCTTAGTTTACCTGTGCCTGATTATGTCAGCAGCGAAGACAGAGGCTGCAAGTCCCCTGACTTGGCAGTGGCCGCTATAAGAAATGCACACGCATGTGTGAATGGTTGATTAAGTGGCATGCGCAAGAAGGCCCTGGGGTTGATTAGCATCAGCTTACCAGTTTTAACCCTCTATAAATAAGGTTTACCTACCTACCTAACTAACCATCATTGGGTTTGTTTTATACTTTGGGTGCTGGGAGTTCATTGTTGCAGTACTTATTATAATTTGGTCAAGGTGCAACTGTTTATTTTACATTCACTGGTACTGAATATAATGCCCTAGTTTGTCCTACTTCAGTTATATATTGACAGGGGGTTTGCCTAAGACATTCTATTCAGCTAGAAAGGGTACATACTGGTTCAGGGGTAAGTCAAATTGCTCTTATATGAACTTGTACCATACAAATTTAGAAATCATCTTTGGTTTGACAGGCATTCTTGATTCATAATGAGTTTTGCTTTATAAGCAAAACTTTGCTTATTTAGCTAATTCATCATTAGCTACATTTATGTTTATCCATTATTATGTGGGTTGTCTGCTGGGTATTTAGCTCAGACAAGGAGCCGCTGCTCAGAGAGACATGTACAGCTATAGGCTCCGAAACATAGTCTGAGTATTTATTTGCTGAAGACCCTTCAATTAATTTAGGCTAATGCAGCGTATATCGAAATTCTATAAAAGAACATGCGCAATATGGAAAATAGTACTTTTATTTGACAATGGGTTAGACAGTGACAGGTTAGCCTAGGGAGAGTAAAGAATTTGGACTGCAGAATAGGGTAATGACTACTATGGACTGCAGAATATGGTAATGACTACTAGGGAGTAGTTCTGGACAAAAAGACCAAAATACAATAAGGAAAACATTGCAGATGACTGCATAGCACAATTTGCTGAATTTAAAGTAATAATGATCATTGTGATGATGATGATGATGATGATGATGATGATGATGATGATGATGATGATGATGATGATGATGATGATGATGATGATGATGATGATGATGATGATTATAAAATTCACAAGAAATAAGATAAAAAACTAAAAATCTGCAAGTTCAAGCATTCTAACAAGAATGACTTTATAAACTTTGAATACTGTACATCTGTCAGGACATGGTTTGATAGGAGTCTCATCCAAATGTGCTTTCACTCTGCTTTACCAAATGTGAGCATTTATTGTATGTAAAAAGCATGCATGATCGTAAGGTAAAAACAAGTTAAAGGTAATCTGATCAAATATTTTGGTAGTGGGTGTTGCATGTAAACTTGGTATGTACTTACCCGAATTTTGTTTACTTCGCGATCAGTAGCAATCTTGTATTGGATCAGATAATTGCACAATCCATCCTCAATATTCATGTCTGCCACCAGTTTTACGCGATTATTTTTTAGTACCTCCAAATATGGCTGCTTGTTGTCTGAAATATATGTATAAGTCCATAAAGCTATTTGTGTGTGTGTGTGACTCGATTTTCATATAAAATTCTTGCTCCATATTTAAGTTTCATTACCAAATCTTAGACCCATTATCAGTTTTTCCTGAAGAGCGGCACAGATTGCAAAACAATAGTACTACAGGCGAGCATATAATGACGGAAGGTATTGGAAGAGGGCTGTGTAAAGGTAAGAGTTTTCTTGAAAACGTGTAACCAAAAACGTTGCCTTCTGGCAGTTGTTTGGGCAAAGCTTTTGGCATTTAATAAAGCTTCTGTCAAGTGCACATTTGGCTATTGTTCGCTGAGTGTACCATTCATTGTAAGATATCTTGCAATGCCATATCATATTATACATTTTGGTTGGTACAGATACATACAGTCCATCCGAAATACTGAAACCAAACTCATTTACATTCTTCTAGTTTTCAAATTTAATTTAAGTAATTCATGATGCAATAGCAGGTATGCCTCAATGAAAATATACCTCCTGAACTTTTCCAGTTTAAGTTATCTGGTGATAAATTGTGGTCTTTAATGTTTTGGTTCGTTAATTTGTCGTCTATAGAGTATGCTTGGATATGTATTGTAAGGAAAGTCGAGCAATCATTTGTCTTTCATCATCTAAATTCAGTTATAAATTCAGCATCTTAACCATGACAGCAATTTGTGTTAGTATGTAAATATAAGTGTATCTTGATGTACACATTTCATTTTCTCATATTAAGAAAGACTAACCAGTCTCCACAGATATTTGTACCCCTAAGGTGTATCTAAACCTGTCAGAAATTGCACTGGATATGACGGCTGAAATGCATTTTTCATTTCAGGTATATTTCAGTATACTTTTTCCATGCCAAGTTAAGTTCCTTTCATGGGATTGTTGACGTTTTTGACTAAGATAATTCCACCTGATCCTGAAAATACAAGCAATCTTGTCTCAGTTGTCCTGACCTTGCAAATTGTAAAATCCATAATTCGGGTATTCCTTTATGTCTACTTTTACAACAGAAAATTATTGGGCATTTCTCTTGTGTCTATGACAGGTACACGTCAAGGGGATCATGATCTTGCCATTCAGACACATATTATTTTAATCAGCATGGCTATACTGGCCGCCCTTAACGAGTCTGCTATCATAGCCTCCAGAGCAAACAAGCCAAAACTAAATTCGGGTCCCAAGCCTTCCCTTTGCAGGTATAACCGTTTCTGGTGATCAGTGTGGGTTGAAGCTGATCGCCCCAGAAACGGGCCATCGGATGATTAATAACATTGTCAGAAGTTTTTCAGGCAGGAATCTGATTGTGTATATGTATCCATACTAACCCCCTAATAGTAAATTTTGCGCCTTTCCTCTTTTTGCAAGTCCATACATGAAAAGTAAGATGTACCTGGTACTTTTATATATAAAAATTGTCCGCTTCCAAAAGTCTCCTGTTAACACTGTACTGAACAGAGCCAGTTTATACAGAGCCACAGAGGATAGGGTAGTAGACTCATTGACGCTTTTAGTGCCTAGTAAAAGACATTAGGCCGTCCTCAGAATACAAACTGGATAATTATTAACACATGTATTTTGATTTAAACATCATACACCTTTTTCTTAATGTCTTTTGCTTGATGCATCTCATGTCTTTCTTCCTGCCCCAGACAATGCGGGATAAATAAAATTATTATTATTATTATTATTATTATTATTATTATTATTATTATTATTATTAACAGTAACAACAATAATGATGATGATGATGATGATGATGATGATGATGATGATGATGATGATGATGATGATGATGATGATGATGATGATGAGATCAGTGACACGAGGCTGAATACCTGGTTTAAATGCAGTATAAATAGGTTTTAGAACTAGTTGAATAGAGATTCGCATAATGAGTCGTCCTCTGGCCTGACTACCTAATCGCTATATGGTTATGTGCTTTTTATAAGAAGATAATGCATCATGATGCAGTTGGCCAGCTGCCAACAGGTCCGTAGGAAATACAGGATGTCCTTGTAGACAAGTTTACCGATCTTGTCAGTACAGAGGGGAATTTTAAAATCTCAGTGGAAGGGTTAATAGGATATTACGGCTGTCTGACAGCAGCTGTGCACCTGACTGCTATAAAACCACCCCTGAACATCTGATATTGTGTAGGTCAGAGGTTTTCTCACAACTACTGGTTTCTAGACACACTTTTATGCTCAACAAGAATATTATTCTGGGTGGCCTGAAAGTGGTTGTAATGCATGGTGTTATATTCTAACTTGATCGGTTCTCCAGTGTTCGTTTGTAGAAGCAACTGAATGTTTTGATAGCGTAATTTGACATCATGGTCTTATTTTTTAAGTTGTGGAATTGTATCCTGGTGAGTAATTGGACAGATTTATTTACTTGGTCTAGGCATATGAAAACCTCAGTGGAATGGGATGCCGATTTAAGTTACACTTTCTCGGTCAATGGTAGTCCCTGGCAAGGTAGTCTGTTGTACCCTCAAGTGTCAACCTTTTATTAAACTGCTTTGCGACTTGCAAAGTTCAACTAGTGGTTTAAAAATTGAAAGCATCACTCTTGCCTACAACAGTACCATAACTTTGGGTTTTTGGCCTCTCAGCTGCATACTCTTTTTTGACATTTGTTCCTCTGATACTGATACTTGGCGTTTTGCATTCAACTTAAAAAAAATCAATGTGTATGGTCGCTGTTAAGGTAAACTTCGTTCATAAGCCAAAGTGGATTTTGAGTTGCGCATATCTTCATAATATGATAGAGCTAGAATTAGCAGGTGTTATGTTGAAGCAGGAACTCCATCATGTGGTTTACGTAACGTCTTGGCTTTCTAAAATTAGGCAATCCATGTAGTGACTCACTGTTGTCAGCTAAAAGCTTACGTATGGAAATTTGTAGGTGTTTAATCATTATCTTATGTGTTAACTCAAGGGTCCACTGTTGGAACATTAATGGGTATTTGTTAGCGATGCCATCTTACGGCCACATTATATGCTCTGAGATTTACAAGATTAGTGAGGACGCGAGACATGATAATCTCTTGCTGGCAAAGAGAGTATGAGCTACCAGTTCTCTTTTCAGAAACTTCTTATGTCTTGCCGTCATCCTTGACATTTTGTTTATTTTTCATGAGTAGTTTTTCTTTTTTCTTTATCTTCCTCACGTTGGTCAAATATTGTCTGGATGGTCTCTAAAATACTGCTGTACACCGAAACAAATGTGGCAGGAACACAGTGACGTTGTGTGCCAGGTATTCACTAGTCACCGTTTTCAACATTATGCAACTTAGCTGAACTGAAAATTTTGAAAGTTCCGTATCTATAAAACTAGCATAGATTGGCACAGAATTTCAACACATAAATGTGTTGGTAAGTGGCATTTGCCAGGTTAAAGAACGTTGAAAAAAAGTTCTAGAGCTGTAAATGATGCTAATGAAGGACCTAAAAATTTGAATCTGTAATGTGGAATAGCTGCAAACGTATGGCAGACAGAGGTGCCACTCTAACTTTAATTTATATGTTTTTACTATAGGCTCGTTTAATAAATCATAAACCAAGGCAGCATTTATGTTGCTAAAAATTTGGTGATACAGAAAATTTACCATTGGTTATGTTCAAAACTATCATACATAGGTGGCTTCCATTGAAACTCATGACAAAGTTGTATATTGTAATTCATATATCTTCCGAATATAATTCTAACTTGGCTTGTATTTACCGTGTGCATCACATAACTGATAAGGTATCTTACTAGCCCATCTTGAAATCGTGCAAGTGCATACTAGTAGTTTGTAGACGGTGGTACATGTGAAGTTTGGAAAACTGCCTACCAAATGGACCGAAAAAGCTGCAACATTTGAAAATATGCTAAATGATGGTATTTAAAATGTTTCAACTTCCGTATGCATATATGTTTCGCAAACAAATTTTGTTAGATTTGTTGCTCTTAGAATTATGCAAATCACGACAACGAACTATATCAAATGTAAGCAGAGACATGATTGGAAATGGCACCTACCGTTATAATTTTGATAGGCCAGAGGTAGCAGCAATGAGCAATAAATATATGACAATGTGTTTCTCAAGGTCACAATTTTGAAGGCATCCTGATTGATTTTCTCCCAAGCAAACCTTCTTTTCTTTATAATCATTCTCTACAGGGCGATTAATACTGGCCATCCTTCACATGGTACACTGCTTGAAAGATTTATGCACTGCTCTCTCTTGATGTTTTCCAATTTTGCAAGCAAACATGGTCTGTGGAAAATAAAATACATTCTCCAATCTGGAATGATTGAGCACAAACTTGGCACGTTTGCACTGGGCCAAAATGACTTTTATTATAGTGACATCACCCCGAGTGTGGTTCACCCTGACCGACCATAGCTTCATACATATAATGATGAGTCTAATTTTGCTTGAATGTAGAGCAATGTGCTATGAGTTTTTATGTACGTTTGATAATACTTCTTCTATTATGGGGTTTAACCAATTCATCATCATCATCATCATCATCATCATCATCATCATCATCATCATCATCATCATCATCAGCATCATCATCATCATCATCATCAATCATCATCATCATCAATCATCATCATCATCATTATTATTATTATTATTATTATTATTATTATTATTATTATGGAAACTAACTGCAAGGATGTGATATGTGACACTGCAATTTAACGTAAAAATGCTTTTGATAATTGTGGTAAATAGCCATTTTCTTTAACGAACGCAGCATCTGATGCAAAAAATAGCACATGGATTTCTAGGCGCAGGTTTGTCCGCTGAAATAGGTTTGGTCTATGTTGCAGACCCAATAATGCATCAACAGATCCTTTCCTGATAAAATCATCCTGAAACTTGATTTGTAATGTGGCCTGTTTAACATAATATGATTCGCTGAAGGGACTTCGTCATTTATCACATAACATGACACGTTTACTATCTGGAAACTGAGTAGTCATGAGTCTATAGTCAATCTTCGATTGGCAGTTTTAAAGAAGATTTAAGTTGGCCCAACTAAGGAACGAAAAAAAAAATCACAGGAACATCAGCAGTTGAACAAATCTGGTAGAAACGTGGAAAAGGTAGATTCCTATTTCGTTTGCAGTGAGTTTCGGGAAAAAGTCGAAAATAAGAAATTGAAATCCAATTTCACTTTACCATGCCAACACAGCTTTTACCGTGTAAAAGTCTACTTATGCAAATTGACACCTCTGCTCTTCAACCCCAAGAACTGTTAATACTGAAATTTTAAAACCATGCAACAATATGTTCACTTCTGTTGCTAATGAAGAATATTTCAAAAGTTAAGAGGTTCGGTTTTACGCACCCAGGTGCCTTTTATTGGTGATTGCGTATCTCCAGTCAGGAGTGAAATTTTTCTCTTTACATTGGTATTGGAAGATGCATGTTTAACTTTTGGTAATTTCTGAATTGCTGCATTTTTGTGTTTCTTTTGTGTTTTACAATCAAGTACTAGTAATGTTTCATATTTTTGTGGGCCATATTTGCAACCCTGTTTTGACTGCAACAGAGTATAGATACCACGGTTTACACATGCATTAAATGCTCATAAATAGCTGTGAAGATACAGCCTGTGCCTAGAATGTCTGTCCAATTCTTGAATGTGCATTACAACAGTTGTAAACTATGCAACCGGACTCCAGAATTGGAAAATTCTGCTTGTATTTTCATACTTTTAGTGCATAACAAGTAAGATTAACGTCCATTTTTTTCAAGGATCTATAATAATATATTAAGCTAAGCAATCCCCAAAAAATCCACACAATGAGACCCCAAAACGCCCAATTTGAGTTCCATGCAATCTTAATATGTATACCAGGTGGCACTGCAATTTGTTTTCTATTTTTGACGGTATTGTGGCACTGCATTTCTTGATGTCTGCTTCCAAACTGTCCAATGGCTATGTTCAAATGTAGTGGGACAAACTGGATATCCACCAAATTGTTTAATATATTGCGCTCCTCTTTCTGATTGTTGGCGATATATCAAAATTTGAAATTATTGTCAAGGGTATTTGGACATGTGACAATTCGTATGAAAGCAGCAAATCAGACATATTGATTTGTATCTGGATAGTGGTGGTGGATCCTGGGCCCATGGCTACTGTCAAACAAAAACAAGTACCTATGGGATCTCCTTTTATTTTTTAATTTTAACCTTGAGTAACCTCCAAAGGTCAAAGTGACATATTCCACCATAGCTCAGCAAGTATTTGACCTAGGCCCACTATTACTATCAAACACCAGCTAAAAAGTGCCTGTGTATTTATTTCGTAATAGTTCCCCCATGTCACGATTCTTTTGGGATGTGATAAGTCCTAAAATGTATCAGTGAATTAACTATTATGAAGTTTCAGAAGTGGACATTAACGTAGCATTAACTGCTATATATATAGATATAGATTGGCTGAGTGAAGTGAGTGAAGTAATGAAGAGAGCAGTTGATGTCATGGTTACTTGGTATAAAGTGGCTAGACTGTGGGTTCTTGCAAATGTTGCGTGAGGGTAATGTTAAGGTAAGAGCTTAAGTTGGTAAATATATATATATATATATATATATATATATATATATATATATATATATATATATATATATATATATATACATATATATATATACAAAAGATTTGTACATTAATTTTGCCTTAATTTAATTTTATTGAGGCATATGCCTGTCAACCCATATATAGCCTCTTTTGTATATGTAAGGTCAGTCTCATGGAAAATCATTCTTCAAGCAGCCTCTCATCTTTATGAAAGGCCTCCTTGGAGGCCGCTAGAAACACGTAATTAAGGCTGCTTAACATATGGTATTCACAGTACATGTATTTGGTGTTTTTGTTCTCAATTTCAGTACATTTATATCGATATATAGCAGTAGACGTCATGTTGTCGTCAACTCCTACATCTTCTGAATAGGTAATTACGTTCCCTGTTGCGGACCTTGCAACTTGTTAGTGAAAATATTACACTTCTAAACTGTTGATGTAAGATGATCATCAAGAATTTCACAGAAACTCAGGGTATAATCAGTTCGATATATATCCCAATTAAAGGCATTTGCGCCAAATGTATACTAAATATGTCATTTCATAGTGGACATATATTTGCAATGCTTGATAATTGAATGGTTTCAAAATATTCCGCAAACCCCAAATCACAGGACTACCCTAGCGTCTATATTCAAACACATTTTACGAGTATTACATTATTTTGATGTAAAGACATCTTTGAGGTCCATGCCGTCACACATTTAACAGTGCCAAATGTTGACACTGCTGATTTGCTGATTAAATAAATGGGTCAGAATCAGTTTATTTTGTCCTTATTAGGTGCACCTGTTCCAAATTTGCACCAAAGCTGCCCTGCCATATTCTATGACATCATGGTAATAAATGATGCTTTCTTGAACTTGAAAACAACAAGAGATGGCTGCACAATTTCAAAATATATCTAACCTGGATAAGGAGGCATAAAAATGAAGAAAATGTAGCATACCTGGGATCACATCATCAGTTCCATTCATTGTTAAGACAGTGTAATCTGCATTCGGCATCTCTGCTCTATTGTACTTCTTTATTTCCTCATCAGGAATACCTGCAGTTTTATCCACTGAAAAAAAACAAAAACAACAAAAACAAACATAAAGGTTAACTGACAATAAAATGCTTAGTAGGGGGAAATCTGTGATACATATGTTGATTTTTCACCAAGTTCTTAAGATTGTCGAGTGTACAACAGAGTTTTGGACATAATCTACCCCCAATAACTAAATAACAAAATGCATGGAATTAGAGGTTTAGTTGAGAGGATATACCCTACAACAAAGAAGATGAAATACACGGAATTGCAAATTTAATGCACTAATGTACACAAAGTTAGGGTTGATATAGAAAGCAAAGAGATCCGACAAAATATGTTACAATTTTCTATCCGTCAGTTACAGACATTTAAAAATCTGAAGGTTTTTTAATTTTGTTTTTGTTTTGTTTTTTTTTTGTTTTTTTTTTTTGTTTTTTTGTTTTTTTGTTTTTTTGTTTTTTGTTCTTTTGGTTTTTGTTTTTTTTGTTTTTGTTTTTTTTGTTTTTTTTTGTTTTCCTTTTTTTTTCATGGCGGTTATTCGACTTCATATATTCTAGCGGTAGGTATCCTATCACCATTTTTACACAAAATATATAGCAATGTAATTTATCATTAGCATTAGCAGCAGTCTTGGTAGAGAATAAAGTGTCTATCACAGTTTATTGAGTACTGCAATACCTTCTTATTAGATCGCCTTATGTCCGGCCAGGTCTGGTAGTAAAATACAATACAAGCTAACTCGATTCGTAAGTTGTGGCATATTTCAAATCATTTATAAATTTCTGATCAGCAGGTTTCCATCGTTGCTACATGTTGTCCTATCAGTGATCGTATATCAGCACTAGATATTTCAAGATGTTCCAGCTGAACTACCATGGTAAAATGTGTAATTCATTGATCTACTCATGTGCTATCAGTTGTGGTACAATCAATTGAATATCTTTTCACGAGATTTGGCAAGGTGCTACCAGCTGTGGAATCATCACTACAATACTTCATCATTAGATATATTAAACTGCCACCTGCTGCAGTGTCATAAATAACATACACAACTCTTTGACATGCACACATACTGCTAGGTGTGGCAACGTCGAGACAATATTTCATCACTAGATTTCTGAAGGTGGTACCAGCTGTGCTATTATCAAAACAATATCTCATCACCAGACCAACTACGGTTTTACCAGCTAGAGAATCATCGATACAATACCTCATCACTAGATCTATAAAGCTGCTGCCTGCTGCAGTATCATAACTACCACACCTTACTGTCAGACACATGCACACTCTACCAGCTGCGGTATCATCCATTCAATATCTCGTCACTATATCTATCAGAGTGCTACCAACCAGTGTTCTATCAATGCAATACTTCACCATTAGATCTATCAAAGTGCTACCTGCTGCGGTGTCATAATTACCATGCCCCATTCCTTGACATACATATTTGACTCCGAAGCTTTGATATCACGGACACACTTTTTGCTAGCGACACATAGTTGAGTTAAACAAAGAGTTAAAATGGAAAAAAAGACTGCAGGACTTTTGTCTCTTTCTGATCAAGTTGAAAGAAGTGGGAAAAGAGGTCAGAAGAAAGTTACGTGCCAGACCCTACTGACATGCTGTCGCTCTCACAGGTTTCACAGGTTACCCCGTCAAATTATGAGTTTAAAGTTGTGAAAGCCAGACCACTAAATATAATATATTTGAATGTCGGAATGATTTGGTGGCTGAATTTGTGCACAATTTAATTATATGCTTCAGGATAATTAGGGTAGTTTGACATATTTTTAGAATTCAAATCACACACATGGCAGGACATAAGTGCCTTTTCCGCATGAGCGTACGAGTTATATACATATATGCCTTTCACCGTGGGGAAAGTAAAAGCCAGATTCGTAACTGGCCACATTTAATTAACGAGGTAATTATATGAATTGAAACTTATAAATTCACGAGCAGAACAGGCACAATATTTCCCAACTAAATCTATAGAGGTGCTACCAGCTGCTGTATCATAAATGTAATAACTCATCACCAGATCTATCAAGGTATTCCTAGCTGTGGTGTCATTTATACAATACATCATCACTAGATCTGTCAAGGTTCTACAAGGAGCCACAGCATCACTACAATACCCCATCAAGTAATCAATGGGGCTGCTACCCTCTGCATTATGATAATCACCACAACTCACTGTCAGACATGAGCAGAATAGGCAGATAATACCAGCTGTGTTATCATCGAAAAAAATGTCTCATTGCTAGATCTATCAAGATGCTACCAGCTGACGTATTGTAGATAAAATATCTGGAAATAGTTTTCGAAGGTGCTACTTAGATCTATCCGGGCGCTATCAGCTGCCATATTGCAAAAACAATATCTGATCACTAGATTCGTCAAGTGCCACCAGCTGAGGTATCATTAATACAATCACTAGATCTAACAAGCTGCTGCCTGGAGTAGTATTATTGTGACCATACCTCGCCATTGCACATATGCAGATATCACAAGTTTTTCCATCAGCAAAGCAATATCTCACCCGTAGATATATCAAGGTGCTTCTAGTTGTGGTATCTACGATTCAATATCTCATCACTGGTTCAATCAAGGTGCTACCAGCAGAGACATACATCATTAATAGGGTAATGCTAGATCTATCAAGGTACTACCAGTTACTGTATCATCGATACAATGTATCATCACTAGATCCATCAAGGTGCTTCTAACTGTGGTATAATTGATTCAATATCTCATCGTTGGTTCTTTTAAGGTGCAATTAACTGTTGTATCATGAATGCAATATCCCATTAGTAGATCTATTAAGGTTTTACAAGCTGCCCTATTATCGATACAATATCTCATCACTACAATTACTAAGGTGCTTCCAGGCATGGTATCATTGATTAATTATCTCATCACTGGTTCCATCAAAGTGCTACCAGCTGCCGTAGTATTGATACAATATCTCATTCGAACATCAACCAAAGTGCTTCTACGCGTGGTGTCATTGATTTAATATCTCATCACTGGTCCTATCAAGGTGCTATAGGCTGCGGTACCAGGACAATAATGCCTCATAACCAGCTCTCCCTCTTTTTTTACCGTCTGTGGTAAAATCAATGCCATGCCTCAATACCAGACTACCTCTCTGGTGTTGGCTTCTACACCTATTTTACCTCATTACCATATCCCTCTAGGTAAGCTGTCAATATTATGATGCATCATAACTCATCTTCTTTTCTCTTGCAGGACGTAGTATCCTCAATACCACCCCTCGTTCTTAGACATATCTGACACCAACTGTGGTGTCCCGAATACAATACCTCATCACTAGATTTCCCCTGTTTCTGCAAGCTGTGGAATATTCAATGCCACATTTCGCTGCAAGACATGTTTAGGTGCGAGCAGCTGGGGTGCTGCACCTCATTACTAAATCTCTCTGATTGCTATCACCTCTAAAGTCATCAATTGAATACGTATTACTAAATCTCTGTACCTCTATCTACACTTCTGCCAGTTTTCATATCAAACTCATTGTGCATTATTGCCATCGATATATCTGCTATCAGCTCTAATATCATATACACAATACCACTTTATAAGATGTCTTTAGCTGCTGGCTAATGCAGTATCAGCAAGATAATACCTCAGTGCTATAACTCTCTTGCTGTTGGCAGGTGTGGTGTCATCAGTGCAATACCTCGAATTTAGTTTTTTTATGATAATGAGAAAATTGTGGCTTCAGCATTGGCACACCATATGTGCTAAATGTTTTCAGACAGATAGTAACAGCAAACCTACCCTTCATTAGTTTTATGATACTTTCCATCCGTTCCCTGACTTGTCCATGGCGTAACTGTACAGGCTTGCCATGATTATTCAACACAAAACATTTACAGTTCGGCGATATTTGTATCATTTTGTCTATTAGTTCTTCTTTTGTAGCAGGCATAACAACTGACAAAAGTTTTGTGAAAAGGGGAGGAACTAACAATGGGGTGCTTGCGGGTGCTACATGCAGGTAGAAGGTTTTTTCGTTAGCAGTGTTTGGGCTGAATTTAAACAGTTCCCCACAATTTTCGCCAATCAGCCGCTTCAACATGAAGAGTACTTCGTTTTTCCATTTGTCAAAAGTTCCATCATCGATATCCTGACTCTGTGAATCTACTAGTTTGATGTATCCTGTGACCTGTGAGCTTGCTATAGCACTTGCCAGGATCACAATTTTTTTCAATTCCTTCTTTACAGATTGCCCATCGATGTGCACGCTAATTGGTCCCATGTCATTTGCTGGCTTGGATGTTGGCCATGGTTCAAGGTGGTCTGAAAGCAAAGAGTGATAGTATATAGATAAGCACTTATCCTGATGTCCTTTTATTGTATTTTGATGTAAATATTTCCTGGTTTACCGGGGGTTAAGTAATGAAAATAATGTCTTGACACTGTAATTAGCTGGTAGTATTATTCTTTTTGAAGGCCTGCATACTCAACGTAGGCCTATTAGTGATTGCACTAAAAAGAAGTTTCATTCAATGAGATAACTGATATTTTCCCTACATTTATCACACTTGACGATCAAGAATTCTCATGAATTTGGATGATACAAAAAAAAAATAGTAGAAACATATTTTGTGAATATTCTTGAGAAGAGAGAGTCCCTTTAACTTATTATTAAAATTAAAATGCAATTGAGACAATATTATGTAACACACACATATATATATATATATATATATATATATATATATATATATATATATATATATATATATATATATATATATATATATATATGGTATCGGTTAATTGTAGTTTTTTTGTGATTTGTAAACGATGTGTGTTTCATATATGTGGTATATACAGAACATATCATGAATGAAAAACGTAATTTTTATGGACTAATCAATGGCGGATTCCATTGACTTAGATATGTTAAGTGGAATAACAAAGCTTGTAACAAATATGATATTGAATGTCTTAATATTGCATTGTGTTGAATGTGCCAAAAAGTGTATAATGCCATATAAATAGTTAACAAAAATCACCACAAAGGCAGCTTTGAGTTCTAATGGGAAGAAATGAATTTCTTTCCTGACTTGAGAGAGGCAGTTTTCCATGAAAGGCAGCTCGTGGTTTTAAACCAGTCCTTTTAATCTTTGAAATACTCTTCATTAGCTATAAACTGCCGCTGCTTGCCAAAAACATATAGGCCTAACCATCAATAAAATTGTTGTCGAACATTTTGTGATAGATATATAGGGAATCTTGGTTGACCTTGAATAAACGAAAGCTGCGAAATGGTCACTCAATACACTATAATCATACCAAACGCCAGTCAACCAAACATTCAGACATCATTTAAAGTTGTGCACTCAATGTTTATGAAACTGGTTTGACCCTTAACAAGGAACAAATGTCTTTATGCTTCATATGATCATTAGGTTGCAGTATCTAATTGATTTCTGTGTTGTGACAAATTTTTGTCACCAAATAATATATGGATGTGTCGAGTATGTTGATATTCTAATGTTTCAAAATAATATTAATGTTTGTGTTGACACAGTAAGCTAATACAGATAACGTAATTGTTCCATTACGGTTCCGTGCATCACAACTGTTAAAATAATATGGTTGCTTAACAGTGGCAATTGCAAGGGAAAATATGTGCTGATGGTAATTTTTACCTAAAGTGTAAATTTTAACCCAATAAACATACACATGGAAAGTGGTTGTGCAATGCAAAATCCTGACCTGAAATATCGTACCTGTGAATGACACTAAGAGTTGCACATGTATGTGCATGTCAACTGTGCTGTTCTTAAAAGGAGCCTGGTAGAATTTTAAATAGAATGATAGATTTGCCCTCTGATTTACCCGACACCTGGGCTTTGAAACGCTGACTCATAGCTGTTCCTGCAGAGTGGAACAACTGTATATTAAGCTAATAAACTTACCAGCCGTAGCATTTGCATTGGATGATACTTTTTTGTCTTCCAGCTTTCTCTTGCCCGATGCTGCTAGTAAATAACAGAAATCATAGTGTAAGGAAACAGTAGCATATTTAATGCTTGGTATGTTTATACATTTTCATTAACAGTACCCAAATAAGCCATTTTTATTTTCAGTTTCCGACTAAGAAAAATCCCTCAGTCCCGGCTTGTGTGTATGTGTGATCAATGTCCAATATCATGTGTCCCAAGACTGTGACAGTGGCCTCAACTGAGCTCCAGACAAATGCCAGTGATCACTGAAATCGAGTGTATACAGGTGACTGTTCGTTAGTTAAAGAGCGTCACATCAAACAGCTTGGTATCACTGTGCACACATTTAACTGGGGTTAGTATGAAATCTACACCCACCTTTCATTCTTTCCGCATATGTTTGTCAGCAAAAAATAAAGTCGGCTGCAGGACCAATAGAAGTCTGCCTTTGGGGCCAGGGCGCCCCCCCCCCCGTTCCAAAATGCAAGTTTCCACTTTTCTCAAACTAGACATCCTACGACAACTGTTCTACTGAATCCAATTACAGCCACGCCAAGTTTCAGCCCAACCTTTCTGGCCATACAGAGACTTGCCTGAAAGTACCATCAATTAGGGACACTCCTCGCGAGGACACGTCGGATTGCACCATTGACTCTTTTAACTGTAAGGGGTTCAAAAAGTGATATTTGTATGTCACGAAGAGACTTAAACGTTGCGAACGTCTGTGTGTTTGTGAGACCTGGCTTTGGCATTTCTAGAGAATGTATGATTAATGATACTGCTTTGTCGGTAGATATGATTAATGATACTGCTTTGTCAGTAGATAACCTTTTTGTGTCTCTAGTTTCAGGTATAAAAGATGGGCTGTTGCAGTTGCCAGTGCGCGGGCGTCGTCTTTATCTTGGATAATCACTGGGCTACCATTTGAATTGTGAAATTTTAAAGATGATTGTGTTTCAGGTGTAAGCTTTGGCAACACAAAAAGAAAATTATTACAAATTATAGTCTGTGTTTATTTTCTGCATTTTCAGAAATCTCAATGCAAGTAACCTGAAATGTTTATCGAAACTTTTGATATTTTTCCAAGGAATTACAAATCAGTACTTGGTTTTGTGCCCTGTCAGATTGTGTTGATATTTAAATGCTCAGTTACCATGCCAAGTAAAATTGCAGCGGCATTGGTACAAGGGTAAAGGATTTAGTGACCATTGTGGAGTACTTCTCTTGTCCTTAGATATGACGATAGGCGACCTTTTAGCGCAGCTGACTTGTGAGTCAATAAGGTTAGAGGTTGGTTTTAGTGATTTTCTGTATTCACTTTTTCATGATATCCGTAAAAATCGTCTTTTCTGAAATCGCCATGTTAATTGGTTTTATATTGCATAGAGACACGTGTGGGGACCCATATACCTAAATTAGTTCACCGAGGGGTGCTGTGATGTAAAAAAATACAGTGAGTTTGTGCGCCAGGTATTCAATAGTGAGAGTCTTCCAACTTATGCAAATTAGTTGAACTTAAAATTTTGAAAACTATATATCTTTGAAAATATCGTAGATAGACACACAATTCCAAGACATAAATATGAGTAAGTGGCATTTGCCAGGTTAAAGAATGGTGAAAAAATTCTAGAACTGTAAATGATGCTAATTAAGGACAAAAAATTGTAATGTTGAATAACTGCAAAAAGTATTGAAGACAGATGTGTCCTTCTAACTTCAATTATTATGTTTATACAATAGACTCATTAAATACATCGTAAACCAAGGCAGCATTTATGTGGATAAAAATTTAGGTGATACAGTAAATTTGCCATTGATGGTGTGCAAAAACTTTTATACATATGTGGCTTCCATTGGAATTCACGGCAAAGCTGTACATTTTAATTCATACACATTTGGTGAACACCAATAATATAGTGCTGTATATCTTTCAAATATAATTCTGGTTTGGCTTGTATTTATCGTGTACATCACATAGCTCTTGTGCTGTCTTACTAGCCTATCTGGAAATCGTACAAGTGCAAACTAGTAGTTCGTAGACGGTAGTATATGTGAAGTTTGAAAAACTGCCTACAGAATGGGCCAAAAAATGCTGCAGCATTTGATAATAAGCTAATTGATGGTATTCAAAATGTTTCATCTTGGGTATGCTTATATGTGTGGCAAAAATATTTTGTCAGATTTGTAGCTCTTAAAATTATGCAAATTAAGGCAACAAATAATATCAAATGTAAGCAGAGACATGAATGAAGATGGCACCTGCAGTTCCAATTTTGATCGGCCAGAGGTTGTAGCAATGAGCAATAAATATATAACATCATGTTTCTCAATGTCACAATTTTGAAAATATCCTGATTGATTTTCTCCGTAGCAAACCTTCTTTTCTAGTTTATTTTAATTCTCTACAGGGCGATTAATACTGGCCATCCTTCACATGGTACACTGCTTGAAAGATTTATGCACTGCTCTTTTTTGATGTTTTCCAATTTTATGAGCAGACATGGTCCGTGAAAAAAACACATTCGCCCTGGTACCAAGATTGAGCATGAAGTTTGCTGTCGACCAAAATGACTATATTTAATAATAGAGTGACATCGTCACGTGGCTGTTTTCGTAACTAAAGGTTTTTAAGGTGGAAGGTCTGAAGCTGCACCTTCAGATAACCTCCAATCACTTTTTCATATTTTTGGAAAGACTGATACTTAAACTACATGCTCCCTAAAACTCAGATGTGTGAACATAAAATTTATATGAGATAATTGATCTCTAGACGTTAGTTTACAATGAAAAGTTTAAACAGTGACGGACACATGGCCTTGTTTGCATGGGCATGATAATGAACCATGTCATTGTTTGTACAGTCATTAGTCCATGACCGCTGGAAACCAATTTAGCTATTGACAAGGGTCACTGACAGGAAACCATTAGCCGTGGAGCAAAGAATGGGCCAGTTCAGATTAATCACTACCATTGTTCTGGTTACTTTGAAATTCTCTATTGATGTAAAAACAAATTAGCACAATCCACTTACTGGTCCCCAAATATGGAAAGCCACATGTGAACCCACACCCGAACAAGCCAAGTGTGGTGTTCCCAAGTTAAAAAAAGTCGAGATTTAAGCCACAAAATATACTTTCGTTTAATGACAACATCACAGAGGTAAAGCTGCAAGTTTATTTCACACAATAATTAAAACACAGGACAGAAGAAATGAGTATGTGTCATATTACAGCCATAAATGCATAAGAATTGGCAACTTTTTCTTTCAATGCAATTTTCTCGGAACTGTTTTTTGCTCAACCTCTGCAATTTGTGTCTCGCCTCCCAAACGTGCAAATTGCCCAATCACATTAAAATAAATGGACATTGAAAGAAAAATGTCATATCCAGGAACCGTTCCCAGGATTTTTTTTCTGACAACCGCTTCCGTGACTTTTGGGGCAATTTATAGAAAGAAAATGAACAACCTGTCAGAACTTAATTAAAAATTGTATAACTTTATATTTATGCTATTTCAGGACTAACCATTGAATTCGATCGTAGACATGGCTATATATTTTCAATTTATTCTGATTTCAACTGGAAAAAAAACAATTTTGTGGGACTTCTGCTCGAAAAATGTGAAAATCCTACCATGTCAGAAATAATGCTATAAAATCTCAAAAAAAAATCCGATCCCGCAAAAAACCCCTATGGATATAAATCTGTGGATATGTAGTAATCAGAAAATATATAGGTTTAATGTACTTGTGAAAAAATTAAATTGGTAATTGCGATGCAAAGTTGCCAATCTAGAAACTAACTGCAACGATGTGATATGTTCCACTGCAATGTAAGGTAAAACTGCTTTTGATAAAGGTGGTCAATAGCCAAAAAAACAAAAAAGAAGAAAACACACACACACACACACACACACACACACACACACACACACACAAATCAGCAGTTGAACAAATTTGATGGATACCTAGGGAAGGTAGATTCGTTCCACGTTTGAAGTGAATTTCGGCTAAAAAGTCGAAAATATGAAATTGACCTAGAATGTCACTTTAATGTGCCAATATAGCTTTGACCCCGTTAAAATTTATTTCTGCAAATTGAGACCTCTGTCCTTCCACCCCAAGTACTGGTTTGACGGAAATTTCAAAACCGTGGAACAATATTTTCACTTCTGTAGTTATTGAAGACTATTTCAAAGACTCAGTTTAAAACATACAGTAACCTTTTATTGGCGATTGCTTATCTCCAGTCAGGACTGAAATTTGTTTCTTTACATTTGTATTGGAATATGCATCTTAATGTTTCGGTATTTTCTGAATTGCTGCATTTTGTTCGGTTGAAATGTATGAGTATGGGTAATGTATGAGTATGGGTAATACATGAATATAGGTAATGTGTGAGCTAGAGCTAATAATGAAAGTCCAATGAATGTAGTTAGCTGCTCCTGCAGTGTCAACAGCAGGTGACGCTACTGCAGTACCTGGTGACGCTGTAGTGTTTGCTGTTCGAACACCCGATGATGTTGTAGCAGAACCAGGTGATGCTGTGGCATATGCTGTTGCAGTATCTGCTGATGCTATGGCAGTACATGGTGAGGCTGTAGCTCCTGTTGTGTTTGTGTTGTTGGGAATTTCTTGAAAAAATATTAGGATGAAATTGTAACATTTGTGTTATTTTGACCTCAATTAACGTATCTGCCAACAAAAGATATCCGAAAGTTTTTCGTACCTGCATCTGTTTTTCCACAAAGAGGATACAAACAAATTGCAAAATGCTCATTTTGGCAAATTGGCAATATTGTTGGACTTTTCATCATTAACACATTTACAAAAATAGAATGGTTCATTCGTTAGAAAATCTCTGACACGTTTGAGCCTCAAGAAAATCAAAATCAAACAACTAGATTATGAAAAATACTCAAATGAACTGGACATTTTGGTGCAAATACCTATTGTCTGTAATCAAGATTCAAAAGTTAACACAGTCCATCGACTTCCATACTAGCATTAACTTTTTCAATGCCATACTGTGCACTGTGTTAACAGCCTTCTCTGGCACATTGCACACAAAATCCATGCAAGAACAGCCGTTGATGACATGGGCTATAATATTTTACGCACCACCAGGCACGCTGGTGCTCAAATGAAGGATGTTTTTTACAAGGAACACTATTTGAGCATCCGTATTATGATTCAGAGCAATTTGCGTTAGTTAGTTCGACCTAAGTCGCAGTTGGCATTGAAAGAGGTAAAAGTATTTGCTTAGTTTCTTCAGATTATATGGTGACCAGAACTTCTAAATTTAAACAGCTGATGGACAATATATGCTTGTGCCAAATTGTCCCCAACATCTCCAAATGAACAAGATTATTCAAAACAGGTTCGACATGATCCTAAGGACTACTTACGCATGGGCTCGGCCATGTTATTGTCAATCTTGCTCTTTTGGATTCTTTTCTGTAAATGAAAATATAGGTACAGTTAGAGATTAATGGTGATAGTAGCAGAAATGCTGCTTTGCATAACCATATGATACACTGTCCATTTTTTGTGAATCTGAACCAGTGGTTTGCGTCAACGTATGCACAAAAGAGTATTATATGTGTGTATATCGCTGCAAAGTGTGTTCAAAAGTCTTAAATAGGGTACGAAATGCCTTTTTCTCATGAAACAGTTTGTTTGTACATTAATATGGAAACAAAAATCTTTTGGGTGCATTGGTCATCAAAGTACATACCCACCTCCAGATGAACTCGCGTTTTTAAATGAATACTCTGATGGAAATATTATGGCTCCAATTCAAAAAGGTGTAAAGGGCCGACTAATCCTTTGTCGCAGACGCTATTAATTGATGCAATAAATGTTTATGATATGTGACTGTTTGTAAAAAAAAAAAATACAAGGTAGTTCACTTTACTGTTGGTTTCCCATCCAGAAACTGGTGGATCACAGAACAAGCATGAGGGAGCACCAGTTATTTGTTATACATAATAACACTGACAATGTCACATCCCAGCACTTCTTAAATAATTATCTAAAAATGACATTACGCTTTATCAACTTTTTGGACAAGCACTGGAGACCTAATATGCAGGTCTGACATATTTTGATTTTGAGGCTGGAGACTTTCGTGATTAGTACTATTAGGACATTCCGAATAAATGAATATCTTTCAATTAATCAAACCAACTTGGATATTAGGATAAGTGCCTCTTCGGTTGGGACAAGCACATGTCATTTGTGAAATATGTACATAACCAGGTCTGTGCAGAATTTACCCTCCGGTACGTTTACCGATAAGTGTAAAATTCCATAAAAGCAAGTTTAAGTTTAAAATTTGTACAGCCTTCACAAACATCAGCATTGGCTTTACTGTTGACGTGAGGTTACCTATGACAAGGTAAAGGTCTGTGGGATATGACATTTTAAACCTGTAAAGATGTTATGGTAATACAAAAGCATGTTTAATATAAATTGGCTCGCAATGTTTTTGACCGGAGGAATAGTTATAATACGTTTGAGCAAAATCAACATAAACGATTGAGAATATTAAAACAAAATTAAAAATTGCAAAGCCAAACAAAAATTCATAAAATAGATAGCAAAACAAGAGAACAATGCAGGAAACTGATAGATTTTACCATAATAAATAGAAAGGGACAGATAATCTTTGTACAGGGAAAACGTGTGTCCAAGTGTCAGGCTTGACAATCTTCAGTCACGTAGTTAGGAATGGGAAGCTGAAAGTCAAAAACACAGAAATTCTTTTAAAGGTCTGTTGAAAAAGAAACCACACTACCATTTTGTCAATACATGAAGGCCTGTGTGAGTGTGAAGAAGTGCCCATTCAAATTTTGAAGCTATTGCCATAGTGGATTTAACAATAAACTGGTTTTGGAATTTTACCATAATAGGAATACAAGGTTCATGAGGAAGGAAACTGTGATAATCCTGAGTGCATGTAACCTTTGCAAGGTCATCATTACGGAAGACAATCATAACTGTATGTAGTATCAAAATAATCAGTCACAGAGTTCTTGGGTCACTTTTTTATGAAAAGGCACAGGATCCACCTTTGCCAATATATTGGCCGTAGATCAGTTGGATTAGCTAAGTTCATTCACGTTCAAAATAAATGACACGTTAAATAAGAGATCCATAGGCACGTTCCTGTCAGTGTTAATAGTAACCATGGGCCCTTATTGACCATTGCCAATATAAAAGGCAGCTTGTCATATTTTGTGCTTATTTTTTTTTTCTCACCTATATCTTACACCAGCTATGCTAGCATTTATACATACCTTAAGCTTACGGGAACAAACAGAATGAAGACTCAGTCTAGGCTGATGCCCCCATTTTTTGTATTTTGAAAAAAATCCAAACTTTAACTTTCAAGGAGTCAAAATAGCAAAAACAGATATTTATTCATAAAAAGAGTTAGAACAAAAAGAACGCCTCTGTTGCAGGTGTCTCCAAACGCAAATCTGTAAGATGTCAAGGCAGTTAGCCAAGCTTACTTTGAGATAATTTTTCAACTATCACAATGGTAAAAGTAAATATTCTCCACCAGATCAATATTTTGTTGGGAAGCATGTTACATCAAACTCAACATATTGACCAAAATTGGGTCACTGCAACCTGAAATATGAGACCTGTGCAACTGTATAATTATTCCTATACAACATAAACAGCTAGCAATGGCTGATGATCAAAAAGACGATGTAAGTTAACTGAATATGCAATGAGGCACTTTTTAAACTGTATTATTATATTGTAAATTTAATTTTTTTATTCGGTTATAGGAAAAGACCATCAATGAAAACTGAACTTGGGGCACACATTGTGAACACAAAGACTTGTAATCAGATATGAAAGCAAAAGTCGTAGGATACTATGAGTAAGGAATCAAGATGAGAAAATCTTGTGAGGGCTATTGCGTATGGTTTTCTTTCTTTCTCTAGCCTTCTTGCTTTTCTATTTCCCTTTTTTGTAAATCTTAATGAAAGTACGTGAAATTGTAGACTAGGGCAATATCATTTGCCTGCAATACCAGTGGCGCAACTTAAGGTTTGAAGGATATTTATCTGGATCACAAAACCAAAATGTAGTGACGAACCAGCATTCTAAAATTTGAATTGACTTTTATGAAGTCATGTTGGGTTGTTCGAGGCGTCCAAAGCACTGTTGCTGATGATACTAGTGGCACTACCTAGAGTTTCACGAACATTACAAGCCCAAAAAGTATGCTAAACAAGACAAAATTCAAATACCTCAAAATAATCAACTTGGATATTTAAAATTCATAGGCTGTCAAACATTAGCCACTAGGCAATATGGATGACCTTGATATATTTTTGCAGGTCACTAGGCATGTAAAGTGGATAAAAGTGATTTGGTGATGATAAGGCATTACTTAAACACCATTGTATACCATGTAAAATACCCCATAACTAATATTAATCTAAGTACAATTAAAACCATTCCAAAACTCCAATTATCCATTGAAATAAAATTTAACCCCCATCCCCCCTCCCTATTCCAAAGTCGCATATTTCCTGGAATTTAGATGCCAAATCAGAGAGCTTTTGCTCACCATGTTTCTTGTCCTTACATGCAGCACTATTTATACTTATATCATTGTGGACATTGGTTTAAACTTATTCCATTTCTTTAAAAAAACGATTGGGGAACAGGCAATGAACACATAAACATTCACAAGCAGATTAAAACCCTTAAACTTTGAAGTGCTATAATCGCGGCCATCAACTAAAAGCAGTGATCATTAGGTCCCCTATCGCTGATCGCCACTACACACGCGGTCTGTACATCCTAAAAATGAGGACACCTCATTTTGTTCCAGTACTTTGTGGAATGAATGTTGTTTTATATGATTGGGTTCCGGTGCTTCAAATTTCATTACCAAGCATATTTAACGGGTTATTTGCGATTAGCGATAAGTTTCGTGGTGTCAAAACTTGATTATTTGGGAAAGACAAAATCTTCCACTGTGTCTGTGCACGTCAACTGATGATAAACATGGTTTTACTGTCATCAGCACCCAACCAACGGGTAGTTTCTTTCCATAACTTTCGTCACCATTTCAAATCCTTTTATAGGACCTTTCTGTATCTTACGCTGATAAAAAAAATGTCACAAAATCACGTTCTAGTTGCACAGAAATGATCAGTTTTGTTGTCCTTTTGCACAGACAGTTGTCATGCTTCCAATGACTGTATCTTACGCTGATGAAAAAAATGTCACAAAATCACGTTGTAGTTGCACAGAAATGATCAGTTTTGCTGTCCTTTTGCACAGACAGTTGTCATGCTTCCCATTACGGAGCTTGGGGAAAGTAGTAATTGTGATATTATAATGTTAACCTGAAGTTGGAAGCCGTTGTTTTATTGGCCAATGTGATCAAATGTCAAAGCCAATTATTCAAAAAGTCATATGATGATCTGCATTACATCATCGTAAGCCTATAGAAAGAGGTGTCTAAAACAGCGACTGACAGCTTTCAAATATGACCTTTCTAGAATAGATTAACTGCATTGCAGTAACTTGTAGCCAATCTAAAATCATCTAATTGAGTAGCAGAAATCTAGGGCTTCAAGATGGTAACACACATGGCATGTGTTCATGTGAGACAACAGGCTACGGCGGAGTCAAATGAGTGCAATTTTGCCGCATTTTTGGCATGTTTTGTCGACTTTCAGTCAGCAAAGTATTCAAAATATGCCACAAAAGTTACATAGCACTTCTCTACAAGTAAAGTTGATATTCGTATGAGAGATTTTTGTGGTATGGACTAAAAAATGCAGCATTTGTCAACCATTTATGCCCAAATGACACCTGTACCCTTAAGATACGAAGTTTCATGTGGACTGCAAAACATCGTTACGGTAAAATGATGCAAACAGGGAAATAGTTCAGCACTGGGAGCACTCCACAAAAGAATTATTGTAGCTTTTTAGAATCTTAAAATCCGATGCACATGAGACAGGTGAAATTTTGTCATTAACTGCGCTATTTTCACACTCGCTTGATGTGACTTTTACCACTCTTGACGCTCGAGACGGCGCTCAATAGCGTGGTTTCAAAACTCTGGTGACACTCCAATTTAGCGCTTGGCCCCCTTCCCTCTGTCCGATGGTTTTTCGCAATTTACGGAAAGGCATTAGTGAGCCAGTCTTCTTTTGTCCTTGTATACTTCATAAATAAAGTTGATAGTGGTGTCCTTTGTCCTTGAAACTATAATATCGTAGCTGACAATGGGGTAACCATTAATATGTGATACTAGCATTGTCTAGCCTGTTCCCAGCAATGATTGTCAAGTTTGCTTTTAGGACATAATATTTAATGTATGGAAGCATTATATTTTCCGATATATTGCGATGCTTGTGTGTGTTTTAATATTTATTTTTCAATGAAGACTATAAGTATTTTTGCAATTGTCGACCTCTTCTATCAATACTGCATTTGTTCAAGCATGGCAACAAATTTTGTGAACTTGTATAATAACTGATAAGCAAATACCTTTGGATAATGAAAATTTAGATACAAGTCTACATGGTATTTATATAATTCTCCACTTAATCATGAACACCTTCACTTCAAACGTAGTAGGGCTGTACCTTGGTATGATCTAAGTAAAACTAAGCCATTTATTTATTTTTTATTTTATTTTTTTTAAAAAGGCATGACTAACTCTTTTATTCTCCGTAGAGTACAAGAATGGTCCAATATGTCGTTAATAGAAATTGTCAAGTTTGCTTTTAGGACATAATATTTAATGTATGGAAGCATTATATTTTCCGATATATTGCGATGCTTGTGTGTGTTTTAATATTTATTTTTCAATGAAGACTTTAAGTATTTTTGCAATTGTCGACCTCTTCTATCAATACTGCATTTGTTCAAGCATGGCAACAAATTTTGTGAACTTGTATAATAACTGATAAGCAAATACCTTTGGATAATGAAAATTTAGATACAAGTCTACATGGTATTTATATAATTCTCCACTTAATCATGAACACCTTCACTTCAAACGTAGTAGGGCTGTACTTTGGTATGATCTAAGTAAAACTAGGCCATTTATTTATTTTTTATTTTATTTTTTTTTAAAAAGGCATGACTAACTCTTTTATTCTCCGTAGAGTACAAGAATGGTCCAATATGTCGTTAATAGAAACTTGACTGGTTGTCATTTTTCTTTCTTTTTTTCTTCTTTTTTCTTTTATTATTATCATTTTTTTGTTTTGAATACCTTGGTTTAGTTTCCATACACTTGGCATGATTTGAAAAAGGAATAGAATGATTCAAGTTAGAATCATACTCTCACTTTGTACAATGGGACAGTATAGGCTGTTGTCTTTGTCACATGGAAACGTGACAACCAGTGGTAAAATATGGTTTGTAAGCTGCTTGTTTGCTGACATCCGTGATGACAACATATGTTTTACACTGGACACTTTGAAATGCACCAGTAGTTACTTCTGGAATTGGGACACATTCCCTGGTTAGCATGAAATCATCACCACCAAGACTCAACCAGATGCCGTTATGATATTGCAACAATAACAGAGATCTGCTCGAATGCTTCTATCCCCCAAACTGAATGGATATGCAATATCCCCGATAGAGCAGTTTTTTTCACAACTCAGGATGTCCCCAGGGGTACCTCACGGTTGAATTATTGCTTAGTCGCCATATCTAATTGTCTAGGGAGGTTTAAGGTATATTTGATGTATTTAACTGTATAAAAGGGGTCAGTGATTTGGACTGTGCCATCTTATACTATACAGTTACGCTCGGCTAAAAATTAACAGCCAAACGCTTTTTTGGCGTTTTGCTGGTGTTTGGCTTGTGTTTGGAAACGTTTGTAAACGTTTGGAATGTGTTTGGAAAGTGTTTGGAATGTGTTTGGAAAGCGTTTGGAAAGCGTTTGAGAAAAATCTCAAACACTTTCACAAAGCTATCTAACACTTCTCCAAACGCGTTCAAACGTTTCCAAATGCGTTGAATAATTACCCGAACGATTTCAAACATTTTAACAAACCCATTCAAACACTATACATTTCAAACACTTCCATTTAAATAATGAAGAATCTCCAAACGTATTTTCAACAGGTCCAGCAATATATGATTTACATACCTGTAAAGGTGCACTTATCCAGCATTCTAGGTTGTATATATTTATATAAAACACGATCCAAATACGTTTACTCAAGTGTCTAATTCAACTAAAATTAATTAAAGACTTAATTCTTCATTTAAGATGTCATGAATACTTCATCTTTCAAAAACTGTTTCGGAGTAAATCCATAGGGAATATCATGATCAGATCACGATTCATGATCTGATCATGATATTGCCTATAAATTTACTCCGAAATAGTTCCTAATTTTCAATTAAAATATATATAATTACTCCAAGGACCAATTGAGTATCTCAACTTTATTGTAAAATATACATAGTAGAGCTTTTTGGCTTATCCATAAGTGAAGGCATGCACATGTTGTTGGGATTTTTTGGTGCTGATAAGCTTTTTAGACGCTTGTTAAAAATATTCCTGTCATTAAAATTAGATTACCCAAGTGTACATGTACATGTATCACATACGTTTGGCGCAAAGTGTAAAGTGTTTGAAAGACTTTGGAAAAGTGTTTGAAAACGTTCGACTTTCACCAAACGCGTTTGGAAAAGTGTTTGAAAGCATTTGGCAAAGTGTTTGCAAAGTGTTTGGAAAGTGTTTGTAAAGTGTTTGCTACGCGTTTGCAAAACGTTTGACTTTCACTGAAAGTGTTTGGGAAACGTTTGGGAAACGTTGGTGAGTTTGGCGTTTGTTAACTTGAACGCGAGCGTAACTGTAGCTAATACACATGAATTTTGTTCAGGAATTGTGATATGTGTCCAGGAAACAGTCTTTAACACATTCAAGGAAATTAAGAAACAGGGGATTGAGCACTATTTTACGATTTTAAAGGCTTTACCCAAATCTAATCAAATGCAAAACATATGGAGCTTGACAATTTGAACAAATTTGATGAAGACTCTATTGGAAGAAGATGTGACCAATGAGAATGGAGAGGTAGTTAAAATGTAATTGTATGCTGATGATAGAAGCAGATCCCTAACCTGGGCCTGAGTGATGTACACGTCAGTTGAACAAATATCAATAGTGGTAGCAACTTGAATGCATTCACGTCTGTGGGCCAAGTAGTCAAATAAGGCCATGAAGTAAAGGAGACAATAGCCTAAGGCAGCATTTGGCTATAATTTTTATTCAAGGGGTTGGCACAGTATTGCAGTAACATAGTTAATCAGGCTTCAATGGATATGTCCTGACATTACGTTACATTTATACAGGATGACAAAATATTCAGTGTTTTTTTCATCATGGTAGCCCAAACCCCCAGAGAAAGCACGGTAGTCTGTACATGAGCAAGGTTGGGGTCCAAGTCCACATATGACTGAATTGATGGAGGTAGACTAGTGTGGGCAGTTATCGTAGAGTAAGCCTTCTGTTAATTGTGGAGATGTCCTATATTTCCCTTAATATAGAGCATGTCACTTTCTAATACTTTGCCTCAGCCAGAAAATGGATTTTATTCCACGCTTAAGTTTAAGCACCCACAAAAAAAAAAAAAAAAAAAAAAAAAATTGAGAATGTGCCCCGAATATAAGATAGGCCATAGCCTGTAACAATATTCTCAATGAAAATACTAAGAGGGGCCACAAAAAAGTTCAACAATGGTCCAATACTAGCCAATCCAATTGTAACACCATGCACGGGAATTGAAGCATTTCCTGTCTAACTAAACTTCATAGACAACAAAATAGGACTAACAAAGATATATTGCCTGCCCTATGTTACACTGCAAGTAGAATAGTCCTACATGCTCTAAAATGGCTGACAATCAAATAACGCAAACATCTGTGTAACTGTGCCCTAATGTACAAATGTATCGGCGGTCTTGCACCACCTTATCTGAGTCAGCCATTTCAATATTTAGGTCATCGGTACAACACCAGTGGTAGCACAATGCATAATCTGAAGACCATAATTAAACCAAAATGTTAGGCGGCTTTCATTTGTTTTCAGAGGCAGCCATGTTTTCAGAGGCAGCCATGTCTGGAATAACTTTGAATGTGGTGGTCGACATGACAACAATATAACCGTTAAAACTTAATACAATGCCCTGGTTTTCATGTGATCTTCTATTGCTAACTCAGTATTACCAAGCCACCATCTTGGACAATAAAATCAATTGATACCGACCTGAGACAAAGCACTTGATTTGATCTGTGTTAAACGAAAATCGCCATTATGTAGTTCGACATAACGAGTATAAGCCCCTGCATCCCAGCACCAGTATGCCAAATCAATGTCATGCTGTCACCATATGCATAAGAATGTAATTGTGCCGAGCTTTACACCAGAAACAGACTTACATGGTTCATTTAATAAATCATTTATGAAAAGAATAAAGAGATAAAAAGAGAGTAAACCTTTAATGACAGTTGCTTAAAACAATACAACAGGACGAACATTGTTGACTATTCTACCTCACCAGTGCTGACAAAGAGCTTACAAGGTGTATGAAATAGTGAACATGCAACAACCGGTGTGCTCCTAAGTTTAAGAAAGAACCTGTTGTGCTAAAACTGGTCTAGCCATTCCCGGTGTCTCGGGTGTAGGTGTACACAGTACCTCTTATTGCTTTGAGGATCATATTTATGTCATTTAAAAGAGCACCCCCCCCCCAAAAAAAAACCCCAGTGCCCAAACATTTATGTACCCTACCTGAGTATTTAGCCCCTCATAAACAAATAATATTAAAACTTTTACTAATTTAGAAAGTGTAGACGTTAATATGATCAGTATATAACTATAGCCCTATCGGGATTCAGCGTTCCCTTTTAAGCAAAACAGGTACAGCAATGCCGATTTGAAAATCAAAGGGTACCTTAGACCTGGTTAACATTCTATAATAAAGTGAAGACTAATTACAGAAAGTATCTTTTTAACTTTATGCCACATGCTCACTATCATAGCCATGTGAACAATCACGTCTCCGACTATTTATCATGTCAGGTACGCAGTTCCTTGGAGCAGTTACATTTATCCTTTTAGCCATAGTATTCTATTTTTTTTTTGTTTTTTGACATTGCCCAATACAACCAAATGAATGGAAGTCATGTTACATTGTGCACATCCTTCATTTTATCATATAACACCAACCATGACATTCTTATAAAAAAAGTGCCAAACTGTTTGTGATTCAAGTAGAATTGACGTTTTGACCTTTTTGTTTCTTTCTGATAGTGTTGCAAAATCCAGTGGTGTTCTTAGAATGGTACAAAGTATTTACATTAATAAAATCATTCCAATAGGCAAAATAAATATTCTGCCCCATGTTCTACATATGAAATGTCTAACCCCTTTATACTACGTAAGCAGTTTATCTTTGAGTTGTCCATTTTAGACCAGGAAAAAGCACCACTTGGTTACTGTCAGGGGTATAGTAAAGTTGGAAACCCAGTATATCTTAGGTTGTGAAGCCGTTTATAACACAACTAGCTTCAAATGTGACTTCATGAATAACATGTTCACCTAGTAACAGAAATATTTACCAGGTCAACAGCGCTCAGCCCTGAAAAATGTCAGGTATGCTCAGAGGAGAACAACCAGGGTTTATTTTCTCATCTATGACAATACTGTTGCCTTTTGATTGGTCACAAGAAAGTTAAAGGATAAATGATTACACAACAGATGCATTAGATTATGATCACAAGAGACACATAAGGTACATGTATGTGGTACCGGAGCATAAATATCCATAATAAATTCCAGTCTGATAGATAGGTGATCGCTAACGTTTGAGTAATAAAACACTACACAACCTTTTTAACTTCATACTGACTGGAACAGATGTCTCCTGTATAGGCAATTTGTTATAAAAATGAGGCGTTAATGACAGTCAAATGCTAAAGAAAGCTCCACAGCTTCTTCTTACTTATTTTTAGCCATGGAAATGGATTCTGATGTATCAAAAAGCGAAACCACACGAATTGGAGCAAGCAGTTAATCTTTCGGTATCGCCAACTAGAGGGTGAAATGCAGATAAAACAATCAATGAAGGATAATGCTGTACATCATTGTGCCGTATCTTTACATTAAATGTTAAAAAAGAAAATGAGCTGCATTAAGAAATCACTGTATCAAATACACTGGAGCAAAAGCAAAATTCACGTTCTAGTGTTTTTCAACTATCAAGATTTATCTAACGTTTTGGTTTCCAGGAGCCAAGGGTTTGCATTCGTAGAAACGAGAATACAACTTTGTTACGGTGCATCACTGAGACTTGCATGATTGATGCTTGTACACATTCAAGCAGTTTTGAATGCATTGGCAGCCGCACAATAATGATGTACTGTTATCTTGTTTGAATTTTAAATTCAACGTGCAGACAGAGCAGTACAATCTATTGGATTTATAATAGCCTTATCTCCACAGCACACAAACATAAAATATACATGCTAGTTACTGCACCCAAAGTTTATGAAATTTCCTTTGAGCCCACTTGCCATATTGTACATGTATTTCTGTGTATGTCTTCTTAAAAAATACATTAGTAAATGCAGCAGAATTTAAGTTCACATGCCACCAGGCTTGTTTTCTGAGCACCCAAACAAAACATTTTATATTTTCTATAACCCCAAGAGTAGCTTTCAAGAAATTACTAAACACGGTAAGCAACAGCCTGGTGGTGACATGAAGTCTTGAATATTATGTTAGTTTAAAAAAACTGCCACACGAAGCTACTGGTATCGGGGTGGCTGAAATGTCTTACCATTAGACTGCCTTAGATTGCATGTCAATAGATCCAGTGGTTGTTCGAAATTGGCGGTTATTATCACAATCATGTCTCATTATTCAGCTTAACTTGCAAGCCCACACGTACCTGACGTGATACACGATTACCCATATTGAGAGTATCTTAGATGCAGTCCTATGTTGGCCACAAAGTTGTCCTAGAATTTCCTTATTTTTTCAAGCAAGACAAAGAATTATTTGTGCCTTGTCGCCAAGCTCATCTCTTGTTATACACACGTCAGATTCAACAATAAAGATGCACCACAATGAGGTTTTGTTCTTTTCACACCACAGCTACGTGTTTTGTGTCACTCAGAATTTCAAGTGGTCATCCCCAAATTAAAGTCCCTGTTGGTGTTTTCCTGATAGCAGACTGGTATCAGGCGGTTGGATACTCCTTGCCCTCTGATCTTAAAAACAGCGAAAATGTATTGCATGACAATGATAACAGCAAATATATGTAGGTCGGTCGTTTATAATCTTTATGTTTGCAGCTGCTAAGTGGGTAAAAGTAGGGCAATGGTAGGGCCTCAATCCCAGCACAAAGTAATATGATATGATAATGAATCAGTGAAAGTACACTGTCATTATTGTTTACTTACTGAAAAGCCGAACTCAGCCAAGAAGTGGGTGCAGATAAGACAGGGTTCTGGCCTCAATATAGGTGCAAAATTAGTTTTATCAGTGAAGTGCTGTCATCATTATTTACTTACTGAAAAACAGTCAACAGACACAAGACATATGTGGCTCCAAGAAATTACAATATTGTAGTACAGTTAGGAATGGGAATGAATGTAAAGTGCCATACTGGATTTCAAACGAACCATCATTATAGTCTATCATGGGTCAGTCATGGAAAGCAATTGCAAGTTATCTATATTGTATTTTTATGGGGGGTGGGTGGGGCCTGGGGTGGAGGGAGATTTGTCACACGTTTGGGCCAAGAGGGGAGTTCAAAAACTTGTGAGCTTCACATAAAAAGTGAGGAGTGGCAGACTTTCTCTTTGCAAGGCAACGCTACAGCAGCCTGGTAGCATGCCTTGTAGGATTTTCTTCTTCCTTTCAGACCTACTTCTATGGCTTTTCCACTATCAGGCACACCCAGTGCATTAGTCGAACATCAGATAAACTGTGTACATGGATGTGATAGGATTCGTAGCTTTGAAAGGTGAAAAGTCATCAAATATTCAAGGTCATATGTCACAGCTTATGGCAAAATTCAAACTCTTATGCAACTGTAATACGCCAATTTAAGGAACCAGGTGTGTCAGAAAAATTCTGTAAGCTTAGCGTTGCCCTAGCAGGCTTGCAACAGTTATTATTCCAGACAAAGTGGAAAAGGTTCGCCAACCAGTTCCAGCCAAAAGCAGAACCACTGTGTTTCGCTTAGCACTGGTACAGGCTTATTAAGTGGTTCCATTGATCCCACATGAACATTTGCATATATTCAAAGTTTGCAAGCAATGAATACCGTTGACTTGCTGACTTGAAGCATAACGACTACCAGAGTCTACATGTGCAATGCTTTGATAACCATGAACAACTCAAACCGTGAAGATTTTTATGGAAGGTCGGTAAACTGAGATGAAACACATTTTTTGAGTATGATCCTGGAAATAGATATCACAACGATGAAAACATTGCTACAGCTAATAATGACTTTTTTCCCGGGGCAAGAAAAAGACTTTTTTTTACGGAAAAAGCATCTAGGACCTACCAAAGCAGTAAACTAAATGCATAAAAAGATTAGGAAATTATTTAGAAAATGTATGCAATGAAATAACTGCATGCACTTTTCTTTTATATTTCAAGGTGCATTACTTTTTGAACACCCCTCATCTTTGGCGCTTTTCATATCCTGATTGTCTGACCTGCTCTAGACTATGTTTGATAAGTTTTTGACCTAAGCTGACTGGGCAAACATCGATTTTGCACGTAAAACTGCTGCTTTTTCTCTCCAAAACCACATGATGGTGTCTCTTGGAACGTGGTAGGATTGACGCCAGGTCGATCAGAATCAAATTGACATGCTAGATGTCCGTAATATTTTGCCTTCTAAATGAATTTTCAAAAAGCATGTAATGATCAGACATTGTACATTTTTTCACAGTTAAATCAATGATACAAGTGCATGAATGCATTTGCAGTTTTGGTCAGAAACAGATGATATAATATTTAAATAGTAAGAAGTTATCTTCCCCAGTTCTCTAACAAGCATATTGAACAGGGCATTCTTAAGTGAAATTTTGTTTTTAAAAGTAGTGTGTTTATTTCTGGGAAAACCGAAATCCGCTAAAAATGCTTGGAAATGAATGAAGTTGCACACTTAAACGTCTCGGTAACCACTAACTACAGAAATAATTGACCTAGCCTTACTAACATACTGCCAAAACTCATCCAACTTCGTTTGAAGTGCCTTGTGTGAACAGATTTGAAGTAACTTACATACATGCACATAGCCACGGGAATTCCAACTTTAAGAGTACCTATATATATATATATATATATATATATATATATATATATATATATATATATATATATATATGTGTGTGTGTGTGTGTGTGTGTGTGTGTGTGTGTGTGTGTGTGTGTGTGTGTGTGTGTTTCCAATGTAACTAATATTGGTTGAGCTAACCTATATTCCTACCAATTGTCAACAGAATATAGCAAACGATTTGGGTGAGGGGATCACCAATTGCATAATACATACAAAACTTAACAGAAATAAAACAATAAGCAACACCAACTATGGGTTAATCTAAAGTCTCGGGGGTCACTTACATTCGAACACTATCAAAATTCAGTTGAAGCTAAACTCATCGGAGCTGAGTGAAATGGTTGGCCGTTTTGGGGGTTTTACCTCAGCTGAGGTTAAAATATGGTCCATCGTCCATCCGTCTGTCCACAATACATATTTTAGATTTCTTCTCTGGAACCACCCGACTTCAAACATGGTGCGAATGTACCTTGGGTGGGTCTACCACGTTTGCTCAAATGGTTATACTTCATGGCTTTTTGGATTTTTTATGATTTTTTTTAAAGATTTTGGCAAAATCTTTTAAAAAATCGCTTTGACCGAATCTGAAGCGCCAATTGCTTTGACATTGCATTGGGACACTTTTGAGGACCCCTAAACTTTAAATTGTTCAACAGATGGCTCTGCATTTATCCCTATTTCTTTTATCATTTTGTGTGTGTTAAGCATGTTTTCAGTTTCTTCTCCGAAATCGTAATTCAGATTGCTCTCATGTGTACTGGATATGTAGCTTATGTTTTATTGTGGGTTATATATCCAAGTCAGCTGAGAACTGCCTTTTCACAGAGCCCTTTTTTTGTAAAATAAAGCCCTTTTCTTCCGAATTTTATAACCTCAGATAGCAATGTTTTCTCAGGCGTGCAACCACGTAAAATGCCTCTTTTGCATGCGTCATTAAATTTCACTGTCATCGTGCATGGGAAGTTTGTGCTTAAATTCAGCGAAGCAAACCATCTAAATTTCAAGAATGGAGAAAAATGTAAGGTAGTAGCCTGCATTAGATTTCGGTTTTAAGTCGTCTTTCCCTTATATACCGAAACTTTGTTTTTATTTTCAACGCAAACCAGCCTATTTTGTACAGATGGTAATATGTATCGCACAAATACCTTTACCCAAAACCCAATTTCATCTTTATGCATCTCATTTTAATTGTACTTTAATGTTTTAAAAATCCTTCGGTTTCAGACCAAAGTTTCCGTTTATTTCTCTGGGGGGAGGGGGGAGGGAGGACAATTGCACATATACCAATGAGGTTTTTTTTCTAGACTGTTGCTGAATAGTGATCGGGGGTCCAGCAAAACAAATTGGATGGTTAACTGTGATATGGACTAATTCAACCATTCAACAATGAAATGGCTAGAAACCACCACAGAGTGATGAATTATGTATATAAGTACTTATAGACTAAAGATTTGTAGAAATGTTTTCGTTATGACACAGCAGACCAGCGTTAATGTCTGACTGCATTATATTTTTACAAATGAACTAAAATGAACTACCGGTAACTGCATCCTTGACTTGAGAGGTGTTAATAAACGACAATGCTGCTTAAATTTGATCTTCATACGGAACAATGAAATTGTGTGCACATAAATTCACATATATCATTGCCGTCAATGATTATTGCACAGATTTCTGGAATGCTTTAAGAATGAAAAGGGGTCGTAAAGTTGAATTTAGCTTATCTGTTGATGCTTTGGCATCCCACTATAGCTCTGTTATGCAGGATGATCCAGATCTCAAGCCTGCGAAGCTGCAGTCTCGGGATTCAGTTCACGGCCGATACAAGTGTCCTGTTAATAAAAGTGAACATTTTTCTTCCGAACTATTACAGATGTCCACGCAGTGCGGTGAGAATATTATTAAATCCTTGAAACGTAATACCTCCCCTAATGATGGCATCTGAGCAGAACCTTTACTATACGGCCTATTACCGATTATGTGCCAACACCTTGCAAATTTTTATACTGCAATTTTACAGTACAGTATAATACAGCAAATAATCACTTCGGGCATTATTGTTCCAATTCTTAAGAAGCCAGGTCTTAATCCCAATATTAGTGATAATTTTCGGCCTATTATTATTGGATCCACACATGAAAAAATTATTGAACATTTTATGATGCACGAAGTTGAGGTCAGCCGCACAGTTTGTTTTCATAGAGAAATGTAGCACCTCATTTGGATGCGCTTTAATGAATGAAATTATGTCATATTATACTGCTATTAATTCGCAAGTGTTTATATGTTCTCTCCATGCTGAGCTTTGTTTGACTCAGGGTGGCACGCCGTCCTTTTCCACATGTAATAAGATGTTTAAGCCAATGAGCACTGGGTCCCCTCGCATGCCTGGTACAATCAGCTGTGCAGGGTTGTTATGTGGAAAAATGTATACAGTAGGGTCTTCTTTGTTACAAGGAGTACATATCAAGGTAGCTCTCACTGCCCCATTTTGTGTTATGTTTTCTCAGATGAGCTATTGAAAATATTAAATAATCTCCCTTGGTTTCTATGTTGAACAGGAGAAAGTGAACTTGTTTACTTAAGCAAATGACATCACTGTAATTGGCGCCACAGTCCGCGATATACAGGCCATGATTAACATTTGCACTGAATATGCCTCCAAATGAAGATTCTCCTTCGGCATTAAAAAAGACCAAGTGTTTAGTAACTGGCAATATGCCATTTCATTTTACACCTGAATGGAAATTGAATGCATGGTAACACTTTAAAATACAGAGTCCAGTGCTGGATTCTTGAAACAATTTTTAATAATTCTGGTACGACAGCGTTAGATCACGTTGCCGAAAGAATTCAGAATTTCCGTAGAGTAAACAATGGGTATAGCAGCATGGGTCTCTCTTATCCCAGTCTGCGGACCTAGGCTAAGCTGTACTTCTGGTCCTCTATGTATGCCTATTTTAACTTATGCTGCAAATTGTTCAAACTTGGGTGAGACCGATATAGAAACAGTGGAAAGTGTTCAGGGAACACTGATTCAACAATTCTTGGGCTCAGGGAAAAGATCACACAACACAAATTTACTTAGCGCTCTGGTGGTGCCTTCGGTGGTTAATGTGGTGAAATAGAATACTATTTCATTATATTTTAGAACTTTTCAAGTAATGTCTCCATTGCAAAGAATTCTATCTTCCGTGTTAGCTAAATACATTGTCACTAGTATCCACTTTAGAGGGGCCATGGTCACGCAGCTGTTGCAGTACAGAGTCTCGCTGGCAATATATTCTTACGTCAAAGCTCGCTTGCTGAAAAAGAACCGGTATATTCCAGGTACTAATAGCGTAGTTGACTCGTTACAGCAACTTATTTTTTCAGACGACGTTTTTAAACTCTTGTTGGCTGAACATCTACTTACATCTCAGCTAACAAAGTCTTTGTAAATCCCTTTTTGTGGTCGGGTTGGTGGTCTCAGTTTACATTGGATTGTCCTATTAATGGTCCATGTAGCCTCAGGTCCTCTGCCTAGCTGCAGTCGTGCCAAATTTCCAGGTTGATACAGTCGTACCCTACAACTTACAGGTTTCCGGCAGTTGTGTTTTTATTGGGCAATTATGTATTCGTTTCTTTAAGTTTGTAGAGTTTTATGTACCTTAATGTATATTTTATACTTGGGTTATTTATTCATTTGCAATTTGTGTTGCATTTTATGTCCGATTAATATGCTGTATATTTATTTCGTTTTGATGAATACTTTTATTTCCCCCTCTGTCAGGATTTTTAATAAACTTAAACTCATTGTGTCCTGTCTGTGTCATTTCTTCGCAACAGGGATTTGAATAATGCAGAGCGATCTTTCCCAATTGTATAACCTGCATCGGAATATCTTTATTCTTGACCTGTGACGAAATACATGTAAAAAATTTTGAAACCAACTACAAGTGCTGTACCCTTCATACCACGTGGTGTACACTGAGTGAATTCGTTGATCTGCAGCACCATAGAACAAGTAACCTTGCAAGTTTGGGTAGTAATGTCATGACATGGTAAATAAATTCTGCACCATCATTATAAAGTTACCATTAAGTTTTCAATATGCACCTGTTCAGGACGAAATTCATACTTTATGTAGTTGCACCATACTCGTCTTTTCACCATAAAGAGAAGTGTCAGATATTCCACTGTAGGCTGCATTGTCAATTAGAATCAGTGATACTGATGCAGACCATACTCGTCTTTTCACCATAAAGAGAAGTGTCAGATATTCCACTGTAGGCTGCATTGTCAATTAGAATCAGTGATACTGATGCAGATTTGAGAGATACCTCACTGCAAGCCAGTTTGTTTTTCAAAATGCACAGCAATAATGTTAATGTTATCTTTTCGTAGGTCTGATCGCCCACCAGGCATTTTGTACAGAACCAGGATTCAATTGTAGGTGAGGCTATAAGGGAACTACCATTATCACTGGAATGACGCAGACCTAAGGACTTATACTCATGTCTTGTTACGTAAAGTGCTTCAATTTGCACTTTTTTTCAGCGGTAAGAAATATATCTTACGATAAATTATATACACTTTCGATTTGGTTGGATGTAAGGGAGTCTTGGAATTTAAAATCCACATAAGTGGGAGTTATTATGTAAATAGTTGAGGTAGTAGGGTCGTCTTAATAAAGGAAGTCTGATTCAACGGTATGAAGAATACCTTGTCTGTATTCCCACATATATGGTGTCTGTACATTGACATAGATACTCAAGAACATCAAGTTTTGATTTTCCTATCAAAAACATTTTAGTTTTTTTTTAATTACCCTTTTGCTCCAACAGTGTGCCGTGTCGCTGGACATTACACTAGTCATATTTATTTCATGACACATTATAAGTTGCAACGTGGCTACATAAACGAACACGAAAAAATTCATATGTGTGTTAAAACCTGTATTTTATTTCCTTTCTCTTAGCTATGTAAAAAACTGAATGTCAAAAAGTCGATTATCATTATTTCGGCGTGGTGTTATTTTTGCAAAACTCTCTGATCTCACGTTTATACCATAATACTAACATGCGTTTGGTAAAACATATTAAAGCAATGCATTATTTCGTTTCCATAGTCTAAAAGAAATCAACGTATATCATTTGACGTTTACAAGGGTGACTTTGACATCTGGATGTATTTGGCAATTATATGTTTGTTTAGTTAAGGCTGTGTGCCAACATAGACATTTTGTTTTTCTAGAAATATTTTCTTTCTTTCTTTCTTCTTTCTTTTCTATCATTCTCTCTTTATTTCTTTCTTTATTTTTTTGTTTCGTTCTTTCTTTCTTTCTCCGTTACAGGCTAATTTGTCCGAAATTTCATTTGAGAAGTATTACGCGCAAAAGCTCCACACTTGACATGCTTATACTGCCATTCATGAAGTTTTGAGTTTTTGTAAAGAGGTTCAACGGTATTGAAAATAATGCAAGTTAGGGACATTTGAAAAATTAAATCTTGAACATCTTCAAAACTATAATAGGCACAGGCAACCAATCCAACTTCAATTAATATGTTTGTAACACTGCACATTTTTGTAATTTACGTGTGACCTCTAAAGGTCGAAGGTCAAGGTCATTTGAACCTTTGAAATTTTCATGCAGTCATAGCTCGGTCAATTTTTATCCAATTTTAATCATTTTGGGCTCAAATTGTACCTATTGTAACACTTCCCCTTTTTTGTCCTTATATGTGACCTCTAAAGGTCAAAGGTTTAGGTCAATTGGACCTTTCAATTTTTCCCATAGCCATAATTGGGTCAATATTTATCCAATTTTGAGCATGTTGGGCTCAAATTGTAGGTATTGTAGCACTGCACATTTTTATAAGTTACATGTAACCTATAAAAATAAAAAATAATGGTCATTTGGACCTCAAAAATTTTCATCTACCCATAATTTGGTCGAATTTTACCTAATTTTGATCATGTTGGGCTCAAATTGTAGCTATTGTAACACTGCACGTTTTTGTAATGTAAATGTGACCTCCAAAGTTCGAAGGTCAAGGTCATTTGGACCTTTGAAATTATCTTCTAGCCATTACGCAATCAATTGTTATCCAAATTTGATCATGTCGGGCTCAAATTGTAACGCTACACAGTTTTGTAATTTGCATGTTTCCTGTAAAGGACAAAGGTCAAGGTAATTTGGTCCCTATAATCCACTCATGAACCAGCCAATTTGCATCCAATTCTAATCATTTGTACTCAAATGGTAGGTATTGCAACACTGCACATTTCTGTGGTTAACATATTACCTTTACAGGTCAAAGGTTAACGTCATTCAGCCCTTTGAAAATTTTATCTAACCATAACTTGGTCAGTTTGCATCTGATTCGGTTCATGCTGGGCTTAAATTGTAGGTATTGTAACTCTGTACATGTTTGTAGTTTACATGTGACCCCTAGGGGTCAAAGATTTAGGTCATTTGGACTTCAAAATTTACATCCAGCCATTAGCTAAATGGAATGTGAACTACCAAAGGAACAAAGTTATAGCATTCAACATTCGCAACTTTTGAAGGCACACAGACAGATTTGCTTTAAAGCAAATCTTTTCTAGTTTGACTTTTTCTACAACAGAGATAGATGGCATTTTTTCTTACCTAAAACCATGGAGCAAGGCTTACAGCACTTAAATGATCCTAATTGAAGCACAATGAGTCTTAAGCTCCTTCATAGCAGTCCTAAACTTAAAACATAGCCGAACCATAATACCTTTTAGCAAAAGACACTTGGGAGTCGTGCTTTCCATTTTTTTCCATCGTTATGAGTACCACTTTGATCATTAAGTGCCCGATTTCCATTATAACAAGTCCCACTTTCCGCAAAATGAGTCCTATTTGGAGGATAATGGGTCTTGCTGTCCACCACAAGGAGTCCTGCTCGGAACATCAGTCTCGAAGGGTACATCATAAAATATCTGTTTAACATAAAAATATAAACACTTCAAGACACTTTGTTGCATTTTGTGCTCTGGGAATACATAATTTCCTATAAATTGTATCTTTTCCTGAAACAAACATAACTATAAACAGTAACGGTACGTAGTGTACTTTTCACTACTATTTGACCCAATAGACAGTTCTGCTCCTTCCCTATTTCTTCTCTCCGCCACCTCAGTGTGGAGAATGACCAGACATTTATGGCACTACTCACTGAAGTTTGGTGGGTATTGTTTAAGGAAAAATAATGTATGGAATAGTGCTTCATGTATTTAGCCATCAGCAAATCCCGAAATACCTTTTTGCAAATATTGCTAGTTTAGTGGATCACAATGCTAATGTATGCATCTTCAGATTGTGGCCAACGTCACACAAATAGCCAGCAAAGAAACTCTTAAACCAAAAATTAAAACGATCCAGTCCTGTTTATAAATTGGGATCACGAAATATATATTATAACTTGAAATTCAGATAACAGTAATCATTGAAAGCACCAAAAGGCATAAACACATATATCACATGCAACCTACGAGATCTGCTCTACAAAAATGGGCTTAAAAATGCAACGTCATTTGTAATTATATAACTTTTCAAAATGAAAAGCCCAAAACGATGAACTTGGTTAAGTAACATATAATTGTGATGCATCAAGAGTTACTTGGAAAACAAATAAATTACAGGAGAAAAAGAACTATGTTAGATATTAGACAACTGCAAAGCAAACATATGTGGAGAAACGTATGAAATTTAACTTGGATGTAAGTAGGTCCTGTCTTATTACACTTTATATCTGCAGCACATAGCGTATTTCCATTGTCAACTTGCAGGTAGGTCCCTTTTGGATACCTTCATCAAACCAATATCCACATCACGTATAAATGTGAAAATAAACCTTCATACAGAAAGGAGAATTGAATGATCTACTTGTGCAATGCTTCATCATACAGTGATAAAATTGAGAACTCAAGGTAACTTTCTCAATGACAGAAAGATACGTACACAGGACACAGATCCATAACATACCTGTCACTTAAGCTCTGCAGGTGGAACTCAGAAGAGATGGAGCTTCATCTACCACATCATTTTCCACAATGTCCTGTTGCTTCGTGAAGTGAAGGTGTGCAGTAATTCAAATTTTGAAGTGGCCTGCACCTCACACTGTTGATTTAACACAGTTCCATTCCCTCCGTCGAGGATCTCCTTGATTGTTAAATCTTTAAAAAAAGTACAATTAAGGTTGAAGCAGTTACTGTTTGTACCAGTTAAAGTTCCTCAACACATGAATTCATAGAAAATGCCAGAAAGCACTTATCTTTTGTATAGTAATTAATGCTGTTTTTATAACTTTGAACTGCACATTTCATTCTATATGTAGGTATATTGACGCCTCACATCTGTCTGATGCCTTCAATCTATTGTATGTCCCAGTCATCACCACTCCCATCCGTCCGTTTAGATGGGCCCAACCCATCACCACATCCCCCAGTCTGCCCACATGGGTCTAAACAGTCACCAACTCAACCAGTTTGGTTAGATGGGTTCACCACACCACCAGTTCCCCAAGTGTGCTAAGAAGGATCATATTGAGTATGACAAAAATATGTTTTATAAGATGCAAAGGAAGTTTGTTTTTAAATTTATAGATTTTAATTCAGGAGTGGTCTTACTGAATAGACAACTGTCAATTCCCAAGTAATGAAAGAAAATACCTCCTTTTAATCGCACACTAACATCTTTCATATTTTTTAATTCTCCATAACAAAGAATTTTGCCTACATCATTGGCATGCTTTTGGCTGCAGGGCACAGCTTGCCCGAAATGGGTGAAGGTGATTTGCGTGGATAATCTGAGCACCTCACCACAAAGTTTGTTCTCCTGCACAGAAGATACAACTTGCTTTGGCGTGAAAAAGTGTCTGGATGATGGAAGTTGGGTAAGATAGAAAAATGGCACATTTACTGAATGCTGACTTGATAATCGATGGTGTAAAGGTGTTTTCAAATATTCCTTTCACTGCAGCTGGGAATAATTGTTTACTGACCCAGTGAGTATCCCCCTAAGCATTTTACTGTGCATGGCTTTGGATACTTGTGTCTTCAATCGACAGTAGACTGCCACATTACAGGCCTGTAATATGTGTGTCACCTTTGGACCAAAACACAGATGGGTGGCATCATGCTTTAGCTGCACCAATCAGTTGTAGACTGATGTGAGCCAATGCCCTGTAGCAGAAGCTGGTCTGTTTCAGGATATGCAAATTTCCAATAATTTGTTTTTTGAAACACTGGACTAGCATCTCTGTCAACAAAGCCACTGTCACTGAATGACTTACTAGCATTGACAGGCCCATTGACGTGCAAGAAGGAGTGAAATTTGTTTCTTTCCATTGGTATTGGAAGATGAATGTTGACGCTTTGGTAACTCTGAATATCTTTTTCGTCATTCTGGGGTTTGGAAATTATGAAAATGGATCGTGTTTTTCTAAAGATCTTTCTGGTGGGAGTCTTTTGCTTTACACTATCATTGGAAGAACCACACTACCAAAAGCATTTTTTCTACCCCAGTGGAGTGATGTGCTGACTAGTTCCAAGAGAGCCAATTGCAACGTTTACTTTTCATGGACAGCAGAATCTTCTTTAGTTAACTAATTGAGGAAGATAGCTGCATCATCACAGTTTTATATTAGGTGAGGGTTTTCATCAAATGAGTCGATTCAAAGAAAAATCGACAATCTAAAAATAATCAGATATTATATCATGTGTTCCACTTCAAATATGACCATGGTCTGCAGATTCAGATTTTTCTCAATCCAACAATATCTTGTGGTGGTTGCAGGATACCCCCATCTTTTCAAAGATGGTCCTGTTTCTTTGAAGCAGTCTTTTTTCTGCTCATTTAGCTGAGGTTATAGTATGCTCCATTGTCCATCGGTCTATCCAGAATACACATTGTCGACTTCTACTCTGAAACTGTCCCCACAAGTTTAACTTCAAACATTGTGCGAACGTACCTTGAGATGGTCTCTACCAAGTTTGTCCAAATGCTTATACTTGATGTTTTTTTTTTTTTTTTAATTTTATATGATTTGTAAAACAAAATTGGCAAAATCTCAAAAAAAAACTACATCTCCGAAACAACTCAATTGCTTTGAAATTGCATGGGGACAATTTTTGGGAGTCTAAACTTTAACTTGTTCAACAGGTTGTGGTGCATTTTTCCCTTTTCCTTTAATTCATTTTGTGTGTGTGTGTGTGTTAAGCATACTTTTCAATTTCGTCTGCGAAACAGTCATTCTTATTGCACTGAAATGTACTGGATATGTAGCTTATGTCTTATTCTGGGTAGAATGTCTAGTTCAGCTGAAGACTGGCTGTTCTCACAACCCTCTTTTTTGTAAAATAAAGTTCTTTCCTTCCAATTACTATTGGCACAGATTGCAATGTTTTCCCAGACCTGCAAGAACATGAAATGCATCTTTGGCCTGCCTAATTAAAATTCACGGCTATTGTGCATAGGACGCTTGTCCTTAAATTCAGTAAATAAAACATCCAAATTTCAAGAAAGAAGAATAATGTAATATGGCGGTCTGCTTTATATAACGTTTTTTTTTTTTTCAAATTTTCAAGGTAAACCCGTGAATTTTGTACCGACGGCAAAATATATCGCACGAGTACCTTCACCCAATTATCAGCAAACAGTAAACGATTCAGTACATCAAACATAGCATATATGCAGTCGAATCTGGCAATGAGCCCACCCCTGCTAATGGACCACCTGTGCTAAAGTAGCAGTCTCAACATTCCCATTAGCATGTTTTATTTAATTTTACCTCCTTTTTAAAGACCACCTGTCACAAAAAACACTTTTCACATGTCCTGTGGATGGTCTCTTAAGACAGGTGCCACTATATATATATATACTATACTACACTACAAAACTAATTTCATGTCTATGCATCTCATTTTAATTGTAAAAAAAATAGTTGCCGCGTATTTTTGTTGGGGGGGGGGCGGGGGGGGGCGGGGGAGGGGCGGGACGTTCCCAAATGTACTTTACTTTTTTGAAGCGTTTTTTTCTAGACTGTTGCTTCATAGTTATTGATGGACCAGCAGAACAAATTGGATGTTAAACTCTGAAATGGACTTATTGGAATAATGCAAGTAGTTTTCGTATGTTCTTATACTGTGACTGCATTTTTAAAGCCGTTAAGGTTCCAACAAGTAGGTTTTAACAACTTTACAACTGGTGCTCATAGAGTTCAAGCATGTTACGATTAAGCAGCTAGAGACAGCCACACAGGTATGAATTTTTGTACCTATAGACCAAAGGTTCCGGAAGATCCAAAGCAAAACATTTTCATATTGACACAACATAAGTATAGAACGAAGGTTCCAAAACACCCAAAGCAAAACATTTTTGTTATGACACAACATACCAAAGTCAACGTCTAACAGCATAATGCCTGTATAAATAAACTAATTATATCCCTAACTTGAGAGGTGTTAATAAATGACCCCACTGGTTTAATTCATCCTTCATATGAAACAATAAAAGCTGCGTAGACATAAATTCATATATATATATATATATATGTATGTATGTATATCATTGCCACCCTTGTTTATTGCAATACAATATTTCCATGCCAGTATTCTTTTGTACTCTTTTCAAAGGATGATTATGTTCTAGCATGTTTATTGTATTGGTTACCCATTCACGCATTTCTAGAAATACCTCAACCAGCTTGGTTAGATGGGTCCAACACACCACCACTTTCAAACGTTTGCTGAGAGGGTTCATATCACAGTCCATGTTTAGAGACCTGGAAATTGAAATGAATTATTCTTACATATTATGTACACATGTTGTTTTTTATGAAAACAATATATAAATTATTATGGGAGTTGTGATTTTATTGATAACTTTTTTCCTTCTACATTGACTGCAACATGTACTTTTGTCTGTTAGATAACAGTTGTTGTCATTCACCTGTATTTTGCAGTATTTACTTAGCAACAAACTGACAGATTCTGTTGCGTCTGTCATTCAAATGACAAATTAAGGTTTCTGTTAATCTCTAGCATTTTCCCAGCTACTTCATCTTACCGAAGTATTTCTGAACTTGTTACGTTATGATTTAAAAATACTAAGTTCCAGAAGCAAATAAAATTTAGAAATAGTGCCTTTCAGTGTACAGTTAAGGGGCTCTGCTCTACTGAATATTGTTTGTGTATATCTGAATTGCATTCTAGCTTTTTTGAACCCCCAGACTTTTGCGGTATATAAAAGAACAGATAACCAGAAATATTTTAGGGGATTGAAAGGACAACTGTATAGATATAAGGAAATGCCAACTTTGCTCTCTCCTTTAAACGACAGAATCCATTCCTTTTGTCGCTTACCCTTATTTTGTTAGGTTAATAGATGAAGCCATCCCTAGTTTACCTCGTGATGGTACTACGACGTTCATATAACAATACTGCCGTTTGTGCTTTGCGGTGACTTAATAACCTGAAAGGGCCTATTCGATGGGTCGTAACTTTGACTGATTGCCAATCATATCCCACACGAGGATGCGCACGTAACCATGTCTCATGTAAGTACGGGATCGTATCTACTACTACTACTACTACTACTACTACTACTACTACTACTACTACTACTACTACTACTACTACTACTACTACTACTACTACTGCTCTCAACTTCTTGATTTGTCTGTTCCTTTGAATAAGCGCATCATATTTCCCTAAACACAAAGCTTGCAGTCACTTCCATTCTGATAATTAAATTTTATATTGTGAAAAAGTCTCCATAAATCTGACCTAGACTACAGCAAATTGCATCCTCCTTCTGCAAAAAGGAAAACAATTTACCAAGTTAAAGTACGAGCACATTATTTCTGTGAATAAAATACGAACTAGTTGTTGTACTCCCTGTTCAAACAAGTCATCTACATGAACCAGGCTTTAGCACTATTTTTGTATATGAAGTTCTCCCAACCATTACATATTTTACAACTGAAAACCAATAGATATCTCGATAAATGTACTGAAAAAAAATGGCAAATACCACCCATCATGTAGCAGTAAATGCAGAGTGGACCAGTTAAACTGAAGACAGTAGGCTATGTGGGACTACATGTTGTCATTGGAGGTACATCTTCCAACAGTATTTAATTACATATGTTTGTAAAACGCGATATATTGATTTTGAATATTTTATTTCAGTGAAATACACCTCGCCAATGCAGTATTGAAATGATTGTGGGCGAGGCCGTTGCCCTATATGGACTCATCTCAACATTAGAACATGACTTACAGAAGGGTTGGTAACAGACAGATGACCAGAAGAAAATGTATGTGACTACAGTGTATGAGTATACATGAGTTAACCTCCAAGGTGATCTCTTATCTCTGATATTTCATGATAAAATGCAAACGTTTTGGCTTGCGCCATTTGTTGTACCCCAATCAAATCACAAAGAAATGAAGTGGCTGTTCATGGGCCAGTTTAAACATGTTTCCAATAAAACCCACTGGGATTATCAGCTGTTAGGGACTCCAAATAATATATATCTTTTTATTATGAATATTTTATTTCTGAAGAGCATGTGGTTCAACTGCCACAAAAGCATTGCAGGTTTTATAAATTGTCATGGCCACTGATCGGTCGGAAGATAGTGTAATTAATAAATGTCAAGGGTCCTCAGCATGTTTGGTTTGTCTCATTTTATGAGAGACTGGGGGATTGTCAGATCAATAAATCAGTGCTGTGGCCAGTTTGTCACGTCAAAATGTTACAGTTTAAGTGGATCATAAGCTCCACGGTACGTTAACCCTTTCAGCGCCAAGGTTTGACTTAGATCTAAGCTTCCCTTGGTACACCTTTGGGGCCATGTGACCAAGGTTCCTTGAGGAAAGTCATTGTACCAGACAATTGTTGTATTCATTGCCACAGTGCAGCAGTAAATTGCTGGTAATTTGATGATAGGTCAACTTACAAGTGATATAGATGAAGTATCGACATGTGAATTCAAAGCATTAGGACGTCTGTGCATAGTGCACAGACAGAGTTGAACAAGGTAAGATTAAAGTACGCATTGGGTAGGCGTGATGGATATCGTATTTCGATGAAAAAGGCCGCGGAGTGCTGCACGTAGGCTCCTTTTCCGATGAGTCATCTGCTTACACTGACATGAAAAGATATATTTCTGCCTTTATCAGGGTCAAGCGATTTTTTTTAACATAACAATACATGCAGAACATCACGTAGTTAAACTCCGTCCTATTTGGGACTTGCATGTATTTGGGGGAATATAGTCATGTCACATAAGCAGGTAAAGTTAGATTGGTGATTTGATTAAAATTTACGACAGCAATACAGTTGTGATATAATCAAATGGCCCCCAAAATAAAAACCATATATATATACATACATACCCAAAAGGAAATAAACACAAACCGTTTTTGCATATATATATATATATATATACATATATATATATATACATATATATATATATATATATATATACATTCATATATATATATGTATATATGTATATATATATATATATATATATATATATATATATATATATATATATATATATATATATATATATATGTGTATGTATATATGTTTTCCAATTGGAGAAATATGCGTCAATCGTGAATAACTTCAAAACTATTATAGATGGAGGTACCATTCCCAGGTCAATTTATAGGACTGGGTATGCATTTAATGAACCATTATTCATAGTTGTACCATTTTAATATATGCAAATTAGGTGATTTGATTTAAGGAAATAAAGTTTGGCGAGTACCCCAAATATGATCGTGCATTGTTCCTTCTCCAAGTCGTCAACAATGACATGTAGGCCATATGGCTCCAACCATAAACTAAAAATGAAGTCAAATTATTAGATTTGCACGCAAAGTTTAGCTAAATACATGTATGATCAAAACAGTTTTATGGTTGAGCTAGGAGAAAAAAAGCTTGCCCAGAACCAACACTCTAGGCCTATACGATCACAACAGATTTATGTACACTTCTAACACACTACGGATAGTTGTACCATTCTGCTTCAGAATCCCAACATTAGCATTCGTATAAATTTTGCAAGCACATGGATAGATTTAATGTGAAACAAATCTTCTTTTCTTATTCTTCGTGTTCTCTGGAGGCCCAAGTTGTCATCATTTTATTGACTGCTTATTTCTTTCTTGAGTTTTGACTTTATTTTACTTCTGCACAAGCTGTCTGGCTATTTCAACAAAATAACCTGCCACATAGAACATATAGACATTTAAAGGGCTTGCTGGTTGTTTTTGTTGAAGAATGCGATATGGCCAGTACATGCATAGACATCCTGTTAATAGTTATGTGAGAGGTAGCTATATTGCTGGTTCCAGGTTTGGCTGTTGAGTGGTCAGAACATTTATAAGCTTAACTCTGTCAGTGCCAAGAATGACAAAAGACTAATCTACTTAAGTCAAATAAGTCTGAATTATCATAAATATTGCATATTTGTACTCCTTATGAAAAGATCTTTCATTCAAGTACCAGCATGCTTATAGTTCTACAGAGAATATCCTGCGTCAACGACTTTTTTGGCACGTATAAGGCGCACTACATCATTCGATGTTCTTGCATCTCAAAAACCAATAAATTGAAGTTGGAATGGTACCTAAACCTTTAATAATTTTGAAGATATTAATTCAACATTAAAAATTCAAATGGCTTTAATTAGCATAGATTCAAATGTGTCACAAATGCATGAGTACAACTTAGAATTTTGTGTCATTCCGTAATAGATTTGAAGATGTTCAGAATTAAAAGTTTTTATTGCTGCTAATTTGCAAGATTCTACAAGTCATGATATACCAAACCAGGTGCCCAACTTCACTACCAGGTCAATCAACATGGCAGAGTGGTCTTTTTTGGAACAATAGTGTCTTGGAAGGACTTCATACAAAATTGGCTGTAAAGAAGAAAGAAATAAAAAAACAAAAAGAAAGAAAAACAGAAGGAAAGAAAGAAAGAAAAAGAAAGAAAGTGGTTGCACACAGACATAAAAAACACCGAAGTGGGAGCAAACAATGGAAAACATGGGACGGCATATCCAGTTTTATGGGAAAGGAACTGTACACACCCGGGTTTCCAAATCTTGCCAGCTGAGTAGCATGTAAATATGGCTAAAGATATCTTATTAATTAAGTAAGTGGGTCAAAAAGCTTTGTCTAGATACCACTGTATTTACTCTTGGTCTTGATAACCTGATACGCATTTTTCTGCTAAAGAAACATAAGACTTGATGGACTAAAAAAGTGTGGAGCCAGATCTCTCTCTCTCTCTCTCTGTCTCCCTTTTATTTTAAAAGCAATTGGTAAGACTTTGGGAATACATGAAGAGTCAACATGTACATGATCATATAGAGTGGAACCCCCATATTGGGACTATAAAGGAAGTGAAGATGTCTTAAACCTTAATTAAGTTAAACCCTTAATACGAGCTATAATAGGTAATCAAAGACGGGACTGTAAGTTGTTGGTATCATGCAGAAAGGATTTTCTTCTGGAGATAGTTTTGAGATCCTACTGAACAGGTCTTTCCATGGGCCGAGCTTGAGCTTGACAATGTGTATAAACATGTATTCATTGATGTGTGTACATGTGTATGCATGGAAGGGTTCCCGCCAGAGGGTAAAAAGGGTAAAATAGCATACTCTAAACAATCTCAAGGATACTTTTGCTCACCCTAACATTTTAGCAAAAAACTACAATGTGGGCATACATTCCCAAAAAATACCCCAAAATATCTTTATTTTAAGACTTTTTACATTAAAATATGATAAAAATCCCCTAAAATTTAACTTTGGCAGAAACCCTGCATGGGGGAATTATTGTCCATTCATTTAACAATGGGCTTGCATATCACAGGATGGACAAAGATTCTTTAAAATAGATATCTTGAGTGCATGTCTGTCTTCAGAACACATTAGCAGCAGACAGAAAGTTTCCACTTGTCAGCCTATACTGGCCCCAGGCTAGTGTTGATTTCTGCTGACTGCTGGTCAGCTGGGATAGTGTTAAACGTTGGGGTCACCAGTGCTATAAGCTTCTTGTAATATATAGTGTCTCAAATTATGCTGAAATTTATGATGGAAATTGTCCTTGTAGAATGGCCAAACAAAGATGCTCACTAGGTGGCATTGTTAAATGAATTTTTCAATTTGGGAATTTGGGGTACTTATCGGTTAATGCATACAGTGCTACTGGTTAATTACCATGATATGTGAATGGGGATTGCAATGGTAATTTACATTGTCGACTTCCCCAAAACCACTGACCAGATATACTTTGAACAAACTTGGTAGGGATGTACCTTGGGTGGGTCTCTACCAAGTGTTCAAATAGTCACTCTCCAGTGATTTTTTATTATTTTTATGGTTTTATTTTTCGATCAAATTCAACAAAAAATCTTCTCCAAAACCACTTGGCCAATTGATTCCAAATTGCATAGGTGCAAATTCCAATGGAAACTACATGTAATACACATCCCAAGGGTGCCAATTTAAGGACGTTTTACTGTAATAAGTATTTTCATACAGGGTCTGTCTGGGGACAGAATTAATTAATCCCCACTGATCTAATAATACATTGAATATTGATGGGGTGCATTTTTTTTAATGTAGAAAAGCCTCTCCAGTTTAAAATTGTGAATCAAAATCTTTGTGAATGAGTAATAAGCTCCGAAACATGTTGAGAAGCTACCCACTAAAGAACCTTTAATTTATTTGGAATGACTAGCCAATGTCAAAATTTTACAGAGGAACGTGTGCAATATGGACGGTAGTTATTCCATATGTATATAGGTTAGGAAGGGACAGGTTAGCTTATGGAGTTTGGCTTGCAAAATAGGGTAATGACTACTAGGAAGTGGTTCTGGGCAGAAAGACACAAATACAATAATACATATGTACATGAAGCCCTTCTGCCTACAAATTTCTTCTACTGAGAACCCTCATGAACCAGTTGATCTCGACTTTAGCTATTGGTTGAAATTGCATAGGGACACTTGTCAACACCCCTGGACTTTAATTTGTTCACAGGGGGTGCTGCGATTTTAGTCAACAGCTTCCCTCAGGACACTGCGTGCATTGCACTCAAAGTGTCCTGAGGAACGCCGTTGGCACAAGCTGGAACAAGCACTGTAAGGTTTAGTAAATTGGAGTATCAAAATAGCTTGTTCCAAGTGGGTGAAAAGCCAAGGACAAGGAAAAACAAATTATCTTGATGCCATAAATCAGTGTATTGAGGCCCAAATATACTCAATATATAAGTGCAACTGTTAAAACTGATAGTTTGTGTGCCTCGAAAGACTGGTTTGTCTTAACCGGATTCCACTTGAATTAGGATTAGCTTTAATAAGACGTGTATCAGCATCTTTCCCAGGCATTGATTGGGTGTTAAGTGCCCAACCCACACCAAGGAAATCTGTTGACCTGGGGCACTCTTTTAGGTCTTATCAGCAATTCTTGTTGAAATTGTTTTTTATCAGTGTTGATGTTTGTGTCCAAAACCTCAAAGCAGACAACAGTTGACCGCCAGACAGTTTAGGTTGCGGGGTGTAACAATTCATATGATATTATTGTGCAGAAAAGGTGAATTTATCTTGGATATAAGTAATCTTCAGTGTTCTCTTGGCTTAGCTCATAACCACCCTGATAAAAGAACGAGTCAACAACTTTCCTTGGTGTGCTCTGGGTGCAATGCACTCAAAGAGCGCCAAGGAAAGCTGTTTAATTTGGAATGATCTTCCATGCAAGTTTCATCCAAAACTTTGAAAAATAATCCCTGAATAAGTAAAATACAATTAGCAGATGACATTTAGATATTGGCAGTAAGAAGGGTCATGATGGTGGAATAAATTCAGGACCAGTTTATAATTTTACATCAGCAGTTCACAGGAATGTGTAAACCTGCATGTAAAGTGACACTGTTTATCCTTTGTTAATCTCTATCCACAGGTACTGTATCAGTTAGATAGGAGGACAGCCACACTCTTTCAGTGCCAATCACAACTAGAGTCAATGTTCTTAAATCAAGCTAGTCTGAATTATCATTAGGATCCCATATGTCTATTCCTCGTAAGAGGACCTTTCATTCAAGACCCAGTATGCCTAAGTTCCAGAGAGAATATCATAAGTCAACAGCCTTTCTCAGCGCGCATTGGGTACATTACGCCCAACATGTGCTGAGAAAAGCTGGTGACTCAGTCCACAATTGAAAGAGTTAACAGTCGTAGAATAAAAGTTTTTATTTGACAATGCTTTTATTACAAGATTTTTCACAGAGCAAGAAAGATGTTGCACAGATTTTAAATAACATATTAAGCAGAAATATTGAGACTAGGAATTCAACAGTTGAATATATCTGTAGAAAACCTGATATCCTCTTCAAATTAATAAAAGGGTAAGTGGTGGGTAACACATGCTGTAAGAATGTGCAGAACAATGCAGCTTTAATTTTTATTTTGATTATCTAACTCATTCCACCCTGACAGAAAACCGAGTCAACAGCTTTCCTGGGCGTGCCCTGGGCGCATTGCCCCTAGATCATTCTAAAGAAAGCTGTTGACCAAGGGCATATACTGTTGAGTGATCTTCTATGCAAGTTTCATCCAAAATTTCGAAAAACAATCCCTAAATTAGTAAAATACAATTAGCAGACGATATTTATATATTGGCGGAAAAAAGTGTCTTTAAGGGGGAATGAGTTGAGCTTTTTGTGTGTCAGCCAAATGTAAATGAATGAACGAAAATGGGCATGAGAAATTACACATAGTATTCCAATTTATAACCATGAGTTAATAGACTTTGGTTAACTTGCAAAAAAATGATATTCTAGATGGAACTGCAAATCTTAATCTGTGCTGTTGTTCACAAGACAAAATCTTTTTTAAAATTCATGCAGTCTTTCTTTTAAATCTGGTTCATATATGCATGCATAATAGCATATCCATGTGATAGCCATGTGCAAATGCCTTGTATAATTTACTGTAATGTTGAACTTAATTTCTTCCATTCATGCTAGTTTTAAGCTGATCTGCAAATTTTTCTCAATTTTTTGTCCAAAATGTGCTGGTACATTTCTTGATTAAGAAATAAGTATTCAGTGCTTTTCTCCTTTTTCATTGTATTTCATGAGGAAGCATTTGCTCGTCTTTATTGTTGTGTCACAGCTATCTTGGTGTGGTGGTGTGAGTGATGACAACGAGTAACAATACTACATTTGGTTAAATAAACGATTTAGACATGTATGCACACTTCTAAATCATGAATATATTTTGTGTTGATGTACTTACATGTCCTTACATGTACTTGTTAATTTCAGATATGAGAATCAGAATGTAGCTTTAAATTGTGGACAAATGTTGCAAGAGTGTGTGCGTCATGAAGCTCTGGCCCGCTTAATTCTGGGGTCAATTATTTCAACATTTTTTCCAGCATGTGGAGGTGTCTACATTTGATATCGCGTCTGATGCCTTCTCCATGTTTAAGGTGAGACTGTGTTTCTTTCTGTGCACTCTTTGCGCCTTGGTCTTGGTGTAAGCGTAAAGTAATAATCTACAAGTGCAACTTGTGTGAACATGTTTGTGACAGTGGATGCCATCATCCCAGCCTGGCAGTGGATGCCAGTGTCCCAGCCTGGCTGTGGAAGCCTGCATCCCAGCCTTGTAGTGGATACTAATGTCCCAGCCTGGCAGTGGATACCAGTGTCCCAGCCTGGCAGTGGATGCCAGTGTCCCAGCCTGGCAGTGGATGCCAGTGTCCCAGCCTGGCAGTGGAAGCCTGCATCCAAGCCTTGTAGTGCATACCAATGTCCCAGCCTGGCAGTGGATGCCAGTGTCCCAGCCTGGCAGTGGAAGCCTGCATCCCAGCCTTGTAGTGCATACCAATGTCCCAGCCTGGCAGTGGATGCCAGTGTCCCAGCCTGGCAGTGGAAGCCTGCATCCCAGCCTTGTAGTGCATACCAATGTCCCAGCCTGGCAGTGGATGCCAGTGTCCCAGCCTGGCAGTGGAAGCCTGCATCCTAGCCTTGTAGTGCATACCAATGTCCCAGCCTGGCAGTGGATACCAGTGTCCCAGCCTGGCAGTGGATGCCAGTGTTCCAGCCTGGCAGTGGAAGCCTGCATCCCAGCCTTGTAGTAGATACCAGTGTCCCAGCCTTGTAGTGGATACCAGTGTCCCAGCCTGGCAGTGGATACCAGTGTCCCAGCCTGGCAGTGGATGCCATTGTCCCAGCCTGGCAGTGGATGCCAGTGTCTAAGCCTGGCAGTGGATGTCAGTGTCCCAGCCTGGCAGTGGATGCCAGTGTCCCGGCTGGCACTTGGTGTTGGTGTCCCAGCCTGGCAGTGGATGCCAGTGTCCCAGTGGTCAGGCCTACATTGTCACCAGACATGCTGGAGTTATAGTTGTATTACCCAAGCCAGAGACCTGGGTAATGTGTTCCAGGACTGACGGGGTGGATGTGTTAATTTCTATGAATTTTTGTCTGAATTTTTTGCTAAAATGTTTAATGATGTGCTGTGAAACTCCATGGCCAATTCTTTGACAATTGCACACTGACAGTCCTGGGAACCCCAAGACCATAATTTGTTTAACATGAGGCCTACATTGTCACATGACAGGCTGGAGTTACAGTTGTATTACCCAAGCTTGAGTCCTGGGTAATGTGTATTATTATTATTATTATTATTATTATTATTATTATTATTATTATTATTATTATTATTATTATTATTATTATTATTATTATTTTTGTTTTTGTTTTTTATTTTATTTTATTTTTTTTTTACGAATAGAAATATAGGATCCCAATGATGATTCAGACTTCTCTTAACTTAAGTAGAGCGACTTACGAAGTAATTGGCACTGAAAGAGTTAAATAGTGGACACCTGGAGTTCTCACTAGCATAACTGACTTTGTCAGCTGAGCTTTAAGTTTGGTCAGTCATCCGTCGGCTCATGGATGTATTCCTTTTGATTACTCTGCATGTCCATATGGGTTGAAATGCTGATTCACATTTCCCATTTCTCCAAACCCATGAACCAGATTCTCTTCAAAATTGCTGGAATGTACCTTAGGTTAGTCTCCACCAAATTTGTCCAGATGGATATGCTGCCGTAATTAGCCTGTTGATTTTTTTTGACATGTTCTATGAATGAAAATCTAGGTTCCTCATGTCCTAAGACAGGACAAAAGTAAAAAAAATGAAAACACTCGTTTCATCCTTGATTTGTGATCCATCTTCATGAAGTTTGATGTAAACTTTTGGGTGGCTAAACTGGAATCTGAAAAGTACTTTTGGTACCTCTTACAGGTGAACAGAAAATATGAAATCTATGTGTTCAAACCTATGAAATTCATTATCTATAGAAACAATCAGGCTCACTTAATCAAATGTCACAGCATATGTGTATCATGTCTCAAAGTATGATATTACATAATACGGGTGACCTTGACCAACTGTCTCCAGGTCATGGAGGGAATACTTTTCAGGAGATGATATTCTTGTGATGGTCATTCTATCTTTACATGTGAATATGTATGCATTTTACCATCGCAGGAATATTATACAGAAAAGAGTTTATGATGGTGGAGTCTTGGTGGTGGTACTAGTGGTCTTCAATGCCAGAACTAACATTATAGGTGAAAAAAACACATTAAATTCAGTTTAATGATCATAAATGAAAAAAAAAAAGCTTTGAAACTTACACAAACTATGCATTAGGTGAAATGCCAACTTTTATGGAAATTTGGATGACATTGACCTATTTTCATAGGTCAAATTACAAATTACATATGCCATTGATAATCAAGAAGTCCAAAATACAGATGTAAGTGAGAGGAGTTGCCAAATTGATACAAGCAACTTGAGGGCTCATTATTTTGAAATGAAGATGTAGGTGCAATATAGCCATGGTGCCTGCAAAGCATTAGGCCCATGGGCCGCTTGTTTGTTTGTTTGTTTTTTTAAAGGATTTTTATGTGTTTTTGTGCTGATTGACTTCTTGGCTCAAAATGTAAATTGGATCCTCTTCAAACTTATTGGATATGTACTTGTTCTTGATCTGCACCGAAGTGTCCGTTACTTGGTGGTGCTTTCATTTTGTGATTTTTAACACATTGTCAGAATTAGCAAAAAAAAATGGTAACATAATATTTACATGTTAGCCACAGTGACAATGGTCTTAAAGGTGACTTTGGTATCATTGTGAAGCTCATATGACTGCTTCAGGTTTGTGCCGGAATGTACTACCAGCTGAGCACAGGACTGTCCCAATTCTGTTTTTGGTTTGCAAATGAAGGGCAGAAGATAGTGGTTGAAGCCTAGTTGTTCTGTGACGAAAAATATAGAAATACAAAAATCCGGTTGTCCTGTTGGAGAACAATTATTGATTGTACCTCCTGATGTACCATCAAATGTACCATCATCCTGAAATGTACTCACAAGTTTTTGCTAGTGAAGTGACACCTTTTAAACAAGCTACTGTGAACATGTGAAGATTAATGTAAAATACTCAATAACTATGTTCTTTTTCCTTTCAGAATCTGCTTACCAAGCACAAGTTTCTTTGTGCAGGCTACCTTGAAAATAATTATGATCTTGTGCTAAATAGGTACCAGGCTTTGATAAATTCAGAAAACAATGTCAAAAGGTGACAAGCTCTTAAGGTAAGGGGTATGGCTTATTTCTGCTAATGTGGCCTTGTCAGTCATGGTATTGGCAGGTCGACTTCGATTGTGCGGAGAGAATGGGAGGTATCCATAATTAACTAGAATAATTACAGACCTCTTCTGGGCGTCTTTGGTGCTAGGCAACAGAACTAGCCCTTTGCCATGATGAGGGCACCTGCACCAGTTATGTTGTGGAAATAACTTTTCTGAAACAAATGAAATATTGTGAATATTTATTTTGCATGTTTTAAAACTTTGTGAATGGTATTTTTAACTTTTAACACTCTGAGTTTAAGAACGTGGGTCAAAGGGCAACTTTGGTGAAACTTTGGATGACCTTGACCTATTTTTGGAAGGCCAGAGTACAAATTTGTTACAGGTCTTTTGGCCCAGCTTAATTCATAAATCTGTCCTGCTTGTCAATCAGCAAGGTCAATATACACACATCCTGTCAAAAGACCGCAAAGGAAATTTTAAAAAATCATGTTCTCTAGATGAGAACAGTTTTACCTATCGGCCTCTTGCACGGCTGTACAATTTTCATGTCCTCTAGCCCAGGACAAGTCAAATGCTGATGCGGTCATGTTAAAATCTCAAAGCATTAGTTGTGGGGGCAACTAGAAATTGTGTGGCTTTTTTTTTTTTGTTTTTTGTTTGTTTGCTTGTTTGCTTGTTTGTTTTAATTTTTTTGTTTTTGTTTAATGGGTTGTGGGTAGATGGACAAGCAAGTCTGAATAGAGGGCCAGTAAAATGACAAACTACTAGTCCTGAGGACTACAGCACCTGAAAGGAATTTATGAGCCCTTCATTATGGAAATGTTCCAGGCTAACAGATGGGTAGTATTGAGAGGTGTATTGCTTAATAGCCAGCATGGCATCGAGGCCTTCCACAGAAATTTGTCACACATGAAACTTGTACAAGGTTCCATATATCTCAAACTGGATTTCCCTGTGGTGGCATGTTATGATGACCACCTTTTGAATAATAGCAGAACTCAACAAAGAATGACAACAATGATATAACTTTAACAATAACAGTATATTAATAATCAAAATCAGTAGGTACACTTATCTCTACTGGTATTTCATCCGTCAAACAGTCTTATGTAAATCCTTATCCCTGGTGAGACTATCCACTGATACTGTCCCACAGTTCTTAGAACTATGAAACGTGCCAAATGATGTGGTACAAATCCCACAGAGGTACAGTTTGGGGCCAATGTGGTACTGAAAGATGTGGTGCTGATCCAATCACATAGAGGTATGGTTTGGTTCCAATGTGGTACAATATACCAGTCCACTCAAAGATCATGTCTGCACTCCACAGGTAAAAAGTTTAAATGGGTAGCACAAAATTTACAAGTCCACTCAAGACACTGTGCATACTTCAAAGGTACAATGTAAACAATGGCTCACAGTCCCAATGGTTTGATGACAACACACAGCTTGTCAGATCCTTCAGAATTCTCTCTTCTTCTCTGCTCTCTCCTGTTCTTCCTCAGCCAGGAACTATCTGCATTATATGGTTACAAAGAAATTTCTTATTTGTTCCAGTGTTTCCCAATTAGTCACACATCACATTGAGACCTGTCTGGGCCACCTCACATGAATATAGGTCAGCATTCTAGCTGATTTCACATGTCAGTCAAGATGCTGACCTGGGTTTAATGAGATGCGAGATTAGGGGTCAAATTAGCAGCCTCGTTCTCGGTTCCATTGCTGGGCAGTGCTTATGTAAACAAAGACGCATGGGCACATCTTAGTCCCTGCTATTTGGGAGTGTTGAGATGTTCGCGGATCACATGAAAGGGGTGTGATAAGTCATTTACCACTTACAGTAAAACCTTCCTATACCGAACACCCTTGGGACCTGAAAAAAGTGTTTAGTAAGGGGAGGTGTTCAGTATAGGGAAGTTTGCTAACATTGGAAGTATGCATTTGGGACCAAGAAATGGTGTTCAGTATAGAGAGGTGTCCGGTATATGGAGGTGTTCGTTAAGAGAGGTTTTACTGTATATAGCAGTCAGTGCATTTATTGGGTAACGATTAATGGTCATTTTACGAGCATCCTGTCACCCGATACCCCGCTGAAGACACAAGATATGCCTGTTTGGAACACTCACCAACCAGATACTGCTCTGGCATTTTAATTTAAAACAGATCCACGACCCTTTCATGCTGCAACTTGACCAACAAGTGTTCATGCTTTTCAAGAGGGTATAAATTCGGGCTGGATTGGGTTAAATTTTCAAGATACAAGTGGTCCAATTTGAATAACAGAACACTCCACTTTATCAGAAGTAATGGGGGTTTAGAACTACTGATAAAATAAAACCTTTTCTGTAATAACATAGATTAGGCTAAGTTTCATACTTACTGATATTTAAGTTGTGAAAAAAATATATTTGAGTATTCTAGGGCAAATTGTACAGATTTGATCAAAATTCAAAGGGCCCTACCCCCTAAATATGTCATTTTGGGGTTCCTTCGTTTTTGGCTGAAAGGTGGACACAGGGTTGTCACTATCCCACCACCCCCATTGGATTATGGATCTGTATGCTTTGGCAGTGCATTCTTGGTGCAAATTGCCGGGAATAGACCCCATGGTACAAAAGTGGAGCTTTGTAGAAAAAGTGGATTTTTTTGCAAAATGGCGGATTTTAGAGGTTGAAATTCGAAGTCAGGTCACAAGATTATTTCTTTCTAATTTGGACCTACATCTTACTGCTTGCATCAGGAAAGTATTTTTGCAGTAGATGGCAAAATATTTTGTCATCACATTGCTTGTACAAAATTTGATCAAATTACATGTACATGACTTCTGGATATTAGGGTCAGCAATGGCTGACAGATCAGAAATGAAATGGACATATTGGACTACCATGGCCCTATTATCAGACTGGAATAATACCATAATGTAGATTTAAATCTGTGGAAAGAGAACATATAAAGGTTAGAGATCATAACACATTTTTTGTGCCACTTTGTACAAATTTCTTATTTGTATGTGATACCAGTTAATAACATGGCCGCCATGTTGGATTTTGTGTATTTTGGTGACGTCACAGCCTAAGGCTTAGCTTGGAACCGAGGCGTGCTGGTAGCCAATCAATCTCATTCATGTCTCAGCATTTCGACTGTGTGTAAAAGTTCCATGTGAGTCATCCCCACAAACTAGCCAACTCGGTGGCTCTGCAGTGACCCTGCACAATATTCATTGAATTCAAAGACCCGGCACACATTGAATAAATACAGTGACCTGTTCAAACGAAAACAAACAGCCTTACACATTTTCATAACAGGCATGATAAAGCTTTGTTTGCAGTAAAGCCTTTTGGCTTGCGTGATACCGCAAGCACATTGGCTGGCAAGTCAGCTACCCTAGTACTTGCCTGTTCATCATACCAGTAGTGTAATTAGACTGGGCCAAAGCTAAGTTGTGTAGATGGCTGCAAACAGATCACCTTTTATCATTTCGGACACTTTAAGAACAAGATACAGTATCAACATTTCCATTTGAAAGCTGGGGAGTTCCCTTATTCAAATGAACAGAAACCTTGTGGACCCTTTGTCTGACAGTGCATCATCCACAGTGTAATGTTTATGCCCCCCTCTGACTGGAGGAGAGGCATATAGTAATCACCTTTTCCGTGTGTCTGTGCATATGTCCGTCTACATTTCGGGTTTGGGCTATAATTTGCTTGTCCTTCGAGAGAGAGTAATGATAATTTACATATAGATACAGCTGGACATAAGGGTGAGTGTTGTACCCAAAGTACGTCGGTAGGTTACATATCTGGGTCACAGTGACATAATCTTATAAATCATGTCTGGCTATAATTCCTTTACTATGTAACTTAGAATAATGAAACTTCACACGCAGATGCATCTATATATAAGGTTGTGACATGTTACAAAGGTAGGTCACTAGGTGAAGTATCTGGTTCACAATAACATATCCTTATAAATCATGTCCAGGCTATAACTCCTTAACTATTTAACCTAGTTTCATGAAACTTCACACACACACACATCTTGATTTAAAGGTGTGTCACGAATCAAAAGTAGGTCACTAGATCAAGTATCTGGGTCACAGTGATACAGTCATAAAACACTTCATCACACTTCATGCTCGGGCTGTGATTGTGTTGTGTTTTGACTTAGACTCCTGAAAGTTTACACACCTATGTATCTGGATATAAGAGTGTGTCATGCAAAAAAGTAGGTCACTCGGTCAAGTATTTGGGTCAGGATGATAGTGTATTTTTATTCACTGCTGTCATTCGAAAACGAGACCTGTGGTAAGCAAGGCTATAAATGAGGCAAGGGTGGGCTTGGATCCCGCAATCCCGATTGCCTTTTGATTTGCTTTGTAGCTACTGGGAGAGCTCCTGCTGGATCGACGCAATTTCATTATAATGACAAAATACATCTGTAACCCAGACAACCTGAAGCTGATGATGAACATGTTATGAGAGAAATGTAGAAATATTCAGTTTGAGGCCTTCCATGTATTCAAGGTAAGATGAGAGAAGTCGGACAAACTCTTATGTTTTTCTGTCATTTTATATGAGAATGCTTGTCTGTTCCATATTCCCTACACTTGTAACTGATACCAAACTTGGTGTCTGCATACTAGATGAGACAGCAGTGTCTATATTCGGGCAAGATGAATGAATTGGTAAACTTAACAGTGTTGGCTCGCACTAACCACTGGTAAATCAGCTTGAGATTACAGGGCTTGATATCACACATTATTCAAGACAGGTAAAAAATGGAAAGGCCTTGATGACTGCACCTACTGTGATTTGCAACCAGTGGACAGCTAATGAAAAAGTTTGAAAGTCAAGCTGTGGGCTAAGAAAAATAAATAAGCAAAACATTTTTTAAAATGTAAATGCTCCAGTGATTTTTTTTTTTATAATTTTTTTTTTTGGGGGGGGGGGCGGTATCTTCTTCGAAATTGCTTACCCAATTGCTTTCTTATGATACAGGAACACTGCAAGGAATTCCTAGTTCTCAATGTGTCTGCCAGTTGGCGCTGCATGTTTTATCATTTTTTTTAAATGATTTTTGCGTGTGTTTATCCTATTTTAAACTTCCCCTTTACCAATATATTTAGGTTTGAAACTGGGTGGATATTTTCTTTGTGAAAAGGTCAAACAGAGTTGATCACTAAGTGACACTGCTGTCCTGATTTGAAACAATTTTTGGCTCTGCTGAAGTAAAGTCACAGAGCTAATAGCACTGCTCATGTCTGTCCATCATTCTGCCCATCCATAAGCTTTTCGGTTGTGATCACGTTAACTTTAAAAGTTTTGATGTTAGCCCAATATAAGTTTCATGATTTATAGTTTGTATAAAAACCTAGGTCTCTTTCGATATTAGTTGTGCCACCTACAATATTATTTAATATAGGGCCGAAATATGCAAATCTTGTGAACACTCCAGGATCTTTAATTTTTGGTGGATCCTCACCAATTTTTGGGATTGTGCACAAGGCCAACGTCTAAGCTACTAATGATACTAACGGAGCCACCTATAATTTGACTGAAATTATGAACCAAAAAGTGTTTTAAGATATAAAATTCCATATTTGGAAAAATAATTGGAGTAGACTTGCCAAGTTTATTAGATATATAGACCACCTCAATGCTAGCATGCTATAAAATATCAGTGACCTTGAACTAATTCTATGACGTCACCATGCATGTTAATTTGTAAGAGGTGATTTTGTAATGACAAGGGTGTAGCTGGGACATGAATGGCACAGAGAATTGAGCCACCGGCTCAAAGTTGTACTGGTTACATTGTACAAAAAAATGTACTTGGTGACTTGCTTATTCGTTCCATGACCCAGTTGTTATAGTTTTTGGCACTTGTCCAAATTTATTGCTTTTGCCCAGTGATTGCAAAAGTTATTACTGAATTTGAAAAAAGCAGACCATGTATGGAAAGCTGGATATAGGGCACATGTTTGGAACACACCAATTTTTTAATCCCGAGTTAAATGTCAAGGTCAACAGGCCAGTTTAAATATAGGGGTCATCTCGTGAATGCTCTGCATCCCACAATTTTTAAGTAAGGTCAATATGGCGTTAGGGATTATAAGGGTATGACAATCTTTGTCTACATCAATGGTGCTGGCGCCACCGATAGTATTATGTAATATGTAGGTCAAAATGTGAAAATCTTCTGACCGCAATACCGTCAACAGTTTTCCAGTCAGCCCAATATAACTTTCAGGACTGGAAGGTGTAGGGAAATCTTGTTCCTTTCGATATTGGTAGTGCCACCTACAACATTATGCAATATCAAGGCCAAAATGTGAAATTTTTAAACACTCTGGCATCTTAAATTTTTGGCGGATATTCACTGAATATGGTGGGATTGTTGGGAAGGTCAAAATCTAATTAGCTAATGATACTAGAGGGGCCACCTATAATGTAATGGAAATTATGAGCCAAAATGTGTTTTCAGATATAAAATTCCATATTTTTGGAAATGTAATTGGATGAGACTTACCAAATCTATAAGATAGACAGACAGGCGATCTCCAGTGCTAGAATGTTATATAATATCAGTGACTTTAACCTATTTTTGTGAGGTTACCATGCCTGTAAAGTTGAAAGAGGTGATTTTGTAATGGCACGGTGTAGCTTTTACATCAATTGCAATGTCAGGATAGCACCAGGCTCATAGGCCTTTTGTATTACATTATCGGGGTGACCTTCATCTTCTGTCCCAAGGTCACTGAGGATATAGAATTAATGACTCGCTAATTGTTGCCTTTGCACATGCAACAGTATCCATCACAGGAATTGCACAAATAAGCTAGTATTACACGTGGAGCAAAATGCCATCTGGTGGACAAATGAGACACTAAAATCACATAAGCTTGATATGTTCAGAAGCCACTTGAGAAATCACAACTTTGAAATGAAGATGTAGGTGCAATATAACCACGGTGCCAGCACAGCATTAGGCCCATGGGTCTTTTGTATCAATTCAGGTACTTACCGATAAATGCATCTTTCCCCTTGATGACTGTGTACATCAATGGTCGTTCTAATGCTAATTCACAATTTCGACTTCTCTGAAACCGTCATCCAGATTGAGTTCGAACTCAGTGGTAATGAACGTTAGGTGGGTCTCAATCAAGTTTGTTCAAATGGTCACGTTCCAGTGATTTTTTTCGGGGGGGGGGGAGGGGGGGGGACAAATGTAAAAAAAAATTCTTCTCTGAAACTGCTCGCCCAAGTGCTTTGATCACACAAAATCACTCCTACGGGCTCCTAGTTCTTAATTTGTTTTTAATGGTCAGAGCTAAATTGAAACATTGTTAAAGAAATGGAGGTAACAATATTCCTAATCAGATACAACTAAGTGGCCCCCGCCCTGCAAGTCTTGGTGCACCCCCTAACCACCTGTCTGCTGAAATGAAGTTCATAACTTGCCTGCCTGATATATGGTAAAAATGATATTCCATGCAGCAAAACGGCCCACGTGTAATTCTCTTTGGAATAGAAAGTAACAATACCTTCAGGGAATGTTCACGAAAACACCCAAGAAAATGGTATTTGCTCAAATATATTTATCCAGCATCCAAAAGGCCAATAAGTGAGCTTTATCAATGTATCAACGTTTGATTTAACCAAATTGGTGATGCCTTGTGGCGCTGTTTATAGCGATACTGTGGTTGTTTCACAACGTGGCACAACAAGGACCTGTGTCTCAATAACTGTTTTCCTCAAAGCTCTGCTGTACCTTATATGTCATTTTCAGACTTACAAAGGTATATACATTCTTGTTGGTCCTGACATAAAAGTTCAACATGCTTCATAAGAAAGCATGTAATAGTTAACTCATTCCATACCAGTCCCTGATTTTTCTGTACATTCACCTAGATTTAAGACGACAATTTCATATTTAAATTCTTCATAAAAAGAGGTTTTATTCAAGTACCAACATGCCTATAGTCTTAAGTTAGTGCAACAACCACCGACCAATGCCTTTCACCATAGTATGGAATGAGTTAAATTTGTTTTGTAGAAATACAGAGTTTTGCAGAAGGTCTAATCTAAACTTTTCCAGGCTGTCTTCCGTATACATGTTTAAACCTGTAAAATTTCTAGAATGAAATTATAATCCTACAAGGTCATGGGCAGCTTTTTATATTGAAAAATATAAATTTTTATTTACTTTGCCTCTTTGAAACAAACATAAAATGATATGAGATAGTCCAAACTAGAAAACAAGGTTGTGTTACTTGAAAACACTGATGCGCAGACACTTGTATTTACCTCATGGCCACCACATAATCAAGTGCTGAAGTTGGTTCCTGCATTGTTGAAACAAGGGGAAACCCCAAGAGAAAGTTTTGTACAGAAATAACACAAACCCATTGGGTGCAGATTGTGGCCTGTAGCTATTGTTTGTACTGTCAGGGTCACTGGCATCTTTCACTACTACTGCTAGCAGAAGTATTCGATTCAATGTTAAAATTTCATGGAATGATGTCAGATGAACCTCCCATGCTAATCAAAAATTATTTTCTAGTACCCTTATACCAGTTCATCCAGATTTTGCATATATTAATGTTGACAGGTTTTATAATGGAAACCTTACTTTCAGACCCGCTGGGGTGGGGCAAAAATAAAGTGCAAAAGGATACATTAAGGTGGCAACTCAGCAACACATTAAGAAGTGGTTGAACACTTTCATTATTTCTGAAGCTCTGTTGTAACATCGTACATGTAACCATCAGTCTGTGTATTGGACTTTGAATATTTACATTTGTATAAAAAGAAATCAGTTTGCCAGTCCCTATGACTTGATAAGCGTGAGCATTGTGACTTATTTATTTTAGGAGCTCCTCAAATAGAGCTTTTGTTTATTATGACCAACTGATTGATACGGTTTCAATACCGAGGCAATGCATGTTACAATAAGATGGAAGCTGTCTTAGTACTCCACCGGATGGCGCTCCAGACACAACGCGCTTTTATTTGGTTCCAAGTGAATATCATTTTACGTTTGCATTCTGAAGGGAGATGCACAAGTTTGAAACACTGCCCCTAATCTTTCCATCATAATTCCTGCAGTGTTTTAATGACACTTTCTACAACTTAAAAAATGTACCTGTAGGGACAATTTATGTAACCTTGGGTTTAGAAACGTATACTTTTGATGAACCGATTTGGAGGCTTTTGTCTGGGAGTCGGCACAATTTGTCCACATTTTTATGTAGTTTTTAGTTGAGGACAAGTTGGCCTTTCCATGCATTCAATTGAAAATTGGGGAGAAAAAAAATTTTGTTTTATGCATAGTCGAAGAAAACAATGGCATCACAAAATGTTTATTCTGAGCAAGGTGATATAAAGAGGTTTATGGATCAAAGAAGCTTGTACATACATATAGGTTGACGGATTTGTCACATCCGCATGCAGCCTATTTTACAATGTTGCCACCAAAGATAATTTTCTGAGTACAAATTCAGTTGTGATAGCAACCTCAATAAAAAGAATGAACTCTTGAAATGTACGGCACCTGTTCTAGTTGTCTGTGGGTTGATATGCACTTTGGTGAAATTGACCATCAGGGATCGTATGCCATGTTTGTCATCACCCAATTTTCTCCCATTGTAAAACCACCATGAAATGGTGAGGTGTCCTATTTATGTTCTCTGTTTTTCTGTCGGCAAGATTGGGGGGGGGGGGGGGAGGGCTCGGTTGACAGCTTCTGCTGGATTACATACAGAGTGTTGTCGAGAGCTGTGCATTAGCCAGTAACTAAATAAGGTGATTTGGCTGATGACATTTTGCAATCTTGAGCCAGATGGGCTCATATTTCAAAACTTACTAAAAAAATTATTTTTATTTGTTTTCAGCTCTGCTGACCATAGTTGGCAGAGCTTGTGTGATCACTTGTATCTGTCTGTACATCTGTAAACGTGCTTGTGAGTAGTGCACTGCAGGCCACAGTTTTCAAGATAGCCCCATACAACTTTCAGGACTTATCAAGTGTACAAAAGTCTAAGTTTAGTGTGATAGTGGTAACGCTGGCTACAGTTTTATGTAATATATGGGTCAATTAATGTTTAAATAGAGTTCATGAAACATAGTGGGATTTTGGAGGTCAAAATCTCGGTTGCTTATGATGCTAGTGGCGCCATCAATAACAGGACAGAAATTATGAGCCAAATTATGTTGAAAGGTGTAAAACACAATGTGTGGGTGTTCTATGTTGGAATGTTACGTCAAGCCAAGTGTCACTATGCAATGAATAATGAATACATGCATATTTGTCCTATTATTTCTCAACCTACTGAACTTTGCGACTTTGAGTGCTTACTGACCTTGATTAAATAATTCAAGGTGACTATTTTTATTTGGTATGGGGCTGACATCTAGAAAATTGTTCAGGCTAACACTTTGAAATTTGACACAAATTTGGTGTACTTGGGTCAGTTGTGTGTCTCCAGCTGCCTGTGGGAATGAGACCAATTTGGTTGTCTTGTATGCCATACATAATTTATATGCCCTTGATGCTGGAAAGGGTTAACGTGTAGCTGACTAAACTTAATGATTATAAAATTCTTTGATACTTCAAAAACATTCATTCGTAAAGCTTATTCAGTTTAAGAAAGACAGTTCATGAGCAAAATTCTATTCATACTTCACATAAAGACAGATGGACTGAACAGATTCAATCTACAGTATATTTATATGCACATGTACGTGTATGTATGTTTATTATAATAATTGGAACTGGTAATGAGAGGAGTTCGCATATATTAGGAATATGTTTAGAAGTACTCAAATTTCGGTATGAGACATGACACAGACCTCAATTGGTACTTGCTCAGTGTTGTTGCAGACATTTATTTGTCATGAGGCGCCAGCACCAAGTGACAAACTTACATCTAAGGACAGACAAGGACAAACTTGCATTTGCAGACACAACATGCAAGAAAATCTTTTGTCTAGAAGAAAGGCATCATTAGTTCAAAAACAGTTTGCTGCAGCTTGAAAAAGCTCATTGTGCGTCTTGTACAGATTATGTTTCACCATTGGTGCTACGGAACCTGTCTAGTTCTTTAACAGCATGACTGGTCTGACACAAAACTTGCTGCACCATTTCCATTGAAAAACAATCCCCATCGCCACCAGATGGCAGCACTGGCTGGCAGGTTCCTGATGTACTGTTGGCACCATTGTCCTGGATTCTTCCTGGAATTGCTTCATCTCCAACACCACCTTGCTGTTTCTTGCAAACGTTTGTAGGTACATCTTGGGCATTCCCTGGGTAGTCTGATGCTGGCATGGAGTCAAGGTGGGCCTGATTTATACTTCCACAGGTGTACTTTGACAAGATGGTATTTTCAATAGTGTCTGATAAAAACTGGTTAAAGAGTTTAATCATTCTACATGCAGGAAGTCTGCAGGTGATAATAAACAGGGAAGCAGTTGAACAATTTTTTCCATGCAAGTAATTTAAGAATTTGCAGACACGTGAAAGAAAGTTGAAGAATTTCATTTCTGTTGGTTCATATATTTCATCAGAAAAGACAGAAGGAGCAAAGAAGCACTATAAATAACCACAAGTAGCTTTTGTGACTACATGGTCTGGCTTTTCAAATGACACTACATGGAATTGGAGCTTCATGAATATTTTGATGACCTAATCAGTGAGAGAATGGCACATATTTCCTTTAAATACAGGCTTTCTGTTCTCCATAGCATGGTTAAATTTAAGTGAATACTCAATGGAAATTTGGCTATACATTTTTTGTTCTGGAACGCCAATGGTGATTCAAATCTGTTATATTCAGACGTCCAGTTGCTCAATACACAATGTGATGACAAGAAGAAACAAACCTTCCAAAGGATACAATTGAAACACTGGATCTTCTTGAGCTCCAAGCCCACGGACCTGAAAAGTGATGATAAGGTCCTAACCCTTACCACTAAAACGGAGTGGACAGCTTCCCAGTAGAAAACATTCATTCTGTCCCAAGGCGAACTGCTGACCCAGGACATGGCAATGTCACAACACTTGTCTATAATTATCAATCAATATTTTTTTTATAAAAAAAAAAAAAATAGGAAAAAGCATATAGTAGTCAGAGGGGTTCATTTGGGCATTGCCTGCTCCAAAATTCTTTTCTTTCAAGAAAAAAAAAAGAATACATTTCAAACAACAGTTATTGCAGTTAGCATTTTATCTCCAGCCAGGTTTTGGCTGGTTTAACCTATTGTCCTCTACTGCTGCCCCTTGTCATGGATTCAGAAATATCACTCTTAAAATGGCAGCAAGTTGGCCTGGTCTTCTCTGATTGGCTGTACAGCAAATGGGCACATGCTGATATTAAACCTCAGTTTGAATCTTTTTCACCTAAAACACTCCATTCCCTGTCTACACATGACCATATTAAACATGTACCCAGTGTTGTATCTACCATGAGTGCTTAGTGACTGAAACCTCGTTATAATTACACTCCGATACTTGTATATTCACTTAAGAACAGAAGTTTTAATGGGATTTAAAGTCAAATTTGTTATTTGTTATTTCAAAATATGAACATGGTTTGCAGGGGACAGATGGGGTCCCCATAATGAGGTTTCACTGTATGTACACAGTATATACATATGTATATTAGCGTATATATATATTTATATATATATGTATGTATGTATGTATATGTATATATATATATATGCATTTGTATATATATATATATATATATATATATATATATATATATATATATAAGTTAATTTTAGGTACTTACACTTGTTTGCTGGGGTCATAAATGGTATCCTTATAGAACAAGTATCGGTCGGAGTGTGTTCACCCAGTTCGCCCATTCAATAGGGAAGGGCAGTTTCTTAAGTTTCCAGAAACCTCCACTACATGGCGCGAGTCATCACTTTCATCCGGGTAATCGCCTGCAGGTGAACATTGGTTTCGGCGGATTTGCAAACACTGTGATAACATTGTACGTATCGGCAAAGAAAGTGCCAAAAATGTTCCTTTTCACGTAATATGTGCTAATAAATTTTACACACACGAAAGATAAGATTGTATTATAGCAGAGCATGAATACATTTGTTCGCATGTTGTGTTAAAAAAGTGAAAAATCCATTTGAACCGCGGTGATCGGGAACCGCATTCTGCTTGTTACATTCCTGCGTAGCGCCACTCGACTATGTGAATCGTCGAAAGAAATGCAATAATAAAGAATATTCTTCGACAGTTATTAAGATAATGCAATGATCACATATAACAAACTATCGACATAGCACATAATATGGACTCAACAGCATGATGATTTCGTAGGACTCCTGTTGCAAGGATTTAATGTGACCCGGTTCATCGCGGGCGACCATGGAGGATAGAGTAGGGTAAAACAACATTGGTCATCGTGTTTTCAGAAGTCGATTGTATTTTGTTTGCCGCGTGTGTTGTCATTATGTCAAAAATAAGGACAAGTATACAACCCCATCAGAATATGTAATTGTAGATGAATTCTCAAGTTTTACAGTGTTACTGTTTGTGGGTGTGTGGGTGTGGGGGGGGGGGGTCGGCAGGTAGCGTTAAAAGTAAATCAAAATTAAAATCAAATCTGATTAACTCCACAACAATGTGTATTGGGTTGATTCCTTGATTGCATTACTTTCTACAATAAGTATTTATTAATGATAACATTATCATGATTATGAGTTACACTTGGTTATCTCATTCGCCAAGAAAAACACTCAGTTTGCACCATGCATTTACACATCATAGTATGCGACGCCACTCAGGTTGACCCGCTATTGAATACCCGAATGAAAGCTGTAGGCAGCGCCACATAGCGGTCAATGAGAGAACGCAAAGTTATTGCTCTACCATATTGCCGAGTCTATGTACCTGGAATCAGGCATAAACAAATATAGCCATACATCCGTGCAGTATGTACAAATTTCCAGAATTTTCTCTTAAAAAAAGAAACCCTGAATACTTTGGGGACTATATCTAGCCAGTGCTGGGATACTGAGATTATAGGCCTGGCATTAGGACTTGTTTGTTGGTTTAAATGTTATTCAGTGGTTGTTGCTGGATAATCATCTTTTACCTCTGAACCAAAGGCCCAGATACTATTCAAGTGTACCTTTATCCACCTGAGTATCATTTGGACGACACTTACAGTTTATCTGCTTTCAATTTAAAATACACAGTTAATTTTCATGATATTTATCAGCAAGTGGCACCATTTAAAGAGTTGTAGAAGGCCAACCTTGCTATCAAAACATAATATCCATATCTGGAGGAGAACCATCTCCTAAAATACCTGCTACAACCTATGGTTTGGAATAAGTTTATAGATGGCATGTTTTGCATCTGGACTTTCAGTTCCCCTCTGAATTCTTGCCATCTGTCAGTCAAATTCAGTTCAAACTCTCCACTTAGGAGATGAATTTTCTGCCCACTACTGACTAGATAGATGAAGCATAGACATCGCATTATGTGAAACCCACAGATACACACACGTGTCTGTTCACATCCAGTTACCCTAAGCATTCCATCACTGGTGGCCCCTACAGTCAATTACACGGGGTCAAAAGCATATGCAGTAAGCCTGGGGATTTTAATGAAAATACACACAAAATCCTATGCTATTACCAGAATAGGGGCTACCCATCAGAACTCCTTTAATCTGCACTGGAGAAAATATGCTCCACTGACAGAGACGATCTGTTGAATACAACAACAGAAAATCACAGGGACCAGGACAAAGTCTTCCTGGTCACATGCTGTAATCCGTCACTGGCCTTCATATGGGAAATAGTCCAAAATAACCAAATAATCCTTGATGCCTCATGCAATGCAGCCTCATTAGTGGATGAGGAAGTAGTGATGGGTTTACAACATGCACAAAATTTAGAAGATGTACTGACCAATTCATGGATCAGAAATCAGGAGAATTCTTCTCAACACCTGGGAGTGTCGGGTTCGAAGCAGAAGAATTCTTGTCACGGCAACAACTGGGGATATTGCAGGCACCTAAACAAGAGCAGTCATGTGAAAAACACACAAAAAGGAAGGACTTATGTGGTCCCTGAGCAAATATGCTGTAAGAGTTCAAACCTAGTTTATCTTCTCACTTGCAACATCCGCAACAAACAGGGTGTCAGCCAAACATTATGTCCACTCAGAGAAAGATTAAGAGAATACAAAATGTATTTTCCTTACATCGAGGACAAAATGGACTGACAACTGATGGGCAGACATTTTGCCCTTCCAGACCACAATGGACTTGACCTACAATTATAGGTTTTGGAATATATCCAAGCACCTCCCCTCCTTGAGCACACTCAACTTTTGCTCTTTGAAAAGGAGAAACATTAGATTCATCAATTATGTTTCATACATGTAGAGCCTTTTGACCTCAATTTCATGGGGAGATGAGCTCACTCACTGTCTAATGCTAAAAATTGGTATCAAGCTCATCCCAACATGGATCATTGCACTTTTATTATCACATTATATGAATACAAATCAAAGGGATTTAAAGTTTTGCACAACAGCAGAACAAATTTCTGCTAGCCCCTAATAGGACATCAAGGGCAAAAATACAGAGTTCACGTGGAAAACAGCTCATTGTTACTGCACTGGTTGACCCAAAAACAGTTGTTCACTTTCCTAATTAGGAATATCAGGGCTCACCAATTTGCATGTCCCTTGTCAGGGACAAGTAAAATCCAAGTCAGAGCAAGTAAAAATTTCAAAGCACTTTTCCTGGGGCCAACCAAAATTTCTTATTTTGTAACCAGGATTTTAATTGGTGGACAAGTACTTTTGACTGGGGGGAGGGGGGCAAGTGAAATGTCGGGGGCGATTGTCCTGAGGACAAGTGGACAGAAAATATATTTGGCGAGCCCTGGATATGAACAGTTCAAAGGTTTGTTTGAAATTCTGAGTTACGTGGTAACAAAATTGAAACTCGGCTGGGAGCATAAGATATGCATGTGACATGGTCGAAACGCATTGCACCAGCTTAACTGTCTTGGCTCCTTGCCTGCTCTTATTTGCATGATATCAATATTATCAGCAAATGACAGCAATATGAGCAAATAATGTAACAGAAGCTCATCTAAAACAAGCCTGAGAGGCTGACCCAAGACCTTATTACTTGTACATTTGTGAAGGACATGGTCTGTACCTTCTATAGCCATCAGGTTGACTCAAGTTGACATGATGGTAGTGTCCGTTTGGCAGCAGAGGTCTACAAGTGTCACAAGGGATTAGATGATTGCGTCTATTACAAGAACCTTGGCTAACTGCACTGTCTGCAGGCTCAATGATCTGAAACAACAGATTAAAGAAAATTAACTTTCCTTCATATCCTCTTAGTTTACAATAAATTACAACAAAAAGTCCAATTCCTCTGCTATCAGACTCATTTATGTGACATATTCAGATATCTGACACATTTTCCAGGATAGAGATGGTGCTATTATAATGAGGTTTCACTGTATTTGCTACTGAACTATGAAGTGTTTCAACACATGAAGACATGAACCTAATAAGCAGTAAATAGACACATACAGGCAAACTACAGATGTACACCTGCGTTAACTCTTAAAGTGCCAAACTTTCGACTGAGTCCACAGCTTTTTTCTTGCGGTGTGCATTGGGCACGATGCGCCCAATGCACGCCGCACCAATGCGTGCCATGAAAAGTTGTTGACCTGGGATATTTTCTCTGGAACTACAGGCATGCTGGTACTTACTTGAAGGAAAGGTTTTTTTCCCATGGAACATAAATCTGAGATCCTAATGATAATTCAGACTAGTTTGACTATAGTAGATCCACTTTAGACATGATTGGCGCTAAAAGAGTTAATCGTCCTGCCTCTAGCTGATACATGTATACACCATGTACAGCCTTCAGGGGCACGGGACCATGGATCCAACTACATGGGGCTCCTATGACCTTGAAAATAGATGAAGGTCATCTAAAATAATTTTTACATATAACATAACAGGATACTTTTGTGGTGTTAATAGTACTGTCCAGTTGACTGAGGGGCTTGGAGATTGAGAATTTGCACCAAAATGATATTCATCCCCCTATGACCTTAAAAATAGGTCCTTTTACACCCGAGTTAAAACCTACAAAGAACTCTTCTTTGATGTATATATCCACTTGTTCCTGACATATGGAGCAGGATGCCAAAAGACACGTTTGTTTCTGCTTCCTGTAAACTTGAAAATAACTCAATGATGTCATCAATCATTATGATTGGCCCCAAGGCCATAAGGCTTCCATACTTAGAAGAGCTTTATATACCTTACACGATACTCCAGATACATGTATGTAGCTTGACAGACTTCCACCAGCTGTCTCTACATGTATATAATACATCCATTCAAATTCACTACATCATACACTTTTGAATATCAATACAAAGATGGAACACACCATGGTTCGGTGGAGACACCTGCTGGTGTTCCACCCAGTCTCATCACATTCACAGACACCTCTGAGCTATTGATGCCTTGGGCAGGCACTGTAGAAACAACAATCTCTTGGCATTGTTAAGTGTAACACTGCCATGGCACTTTCCTTAACCCTTTCCCCCTTAAACCGACTAAAACCGGCTGGTGGTCAAATGTTGTCTGCTTCAGTGTTTTCAACCGTTATGAAAAAACAATTTTTACTGAAAATTGTAGATGAGCCCTATCAAGATCACATACCCCAGGTCAACAACTTTCCTACGCATGAGTTGAGCACCTTTTTTAATGCCCAACTCATGCCAAGGAAAGTTGTTGACTCGAGTGTCAATTCAAGGGGAAAGGGTTCAGACTCAAACTACAGACAGATCTCAGTTTGGCTACTCGGATGACTTCCAGGTCCCTGTAAGCTTTGGAGACTGGGAACAAAAATCCTTCCAGTTGTTAAAGATGACAATTCAGATATGAAAAGGGGAAACACCAACTGTAGTCTAATTCCATATCTCCAATCAATTATCAACTATAATTGTAATTCATCAGGGCAGCTCTTGTGATAGCGACAAATTAAATGTCTTAATGAGATAACTATCACCAAAAATCATTTCCTGAAACACATTCCTTCCATGACCTTGACAAATTAATCAAGGTCATGTATATTATGCAGTATCAAACTTCCACATAAAACATTTGTTGTACATTTGATATAATTTAAGTGCTTAATTACCTTGGAAAATTGGTTGAGGCCAAACATATTAAATTTGGCCATTGGTCTTATGCATATTTGCTATAAATTTTGCTGTTCCATCTCAATTTATTAACACAATAAGCAGTTTTTGACACTGCGTCATACACTAATGTCAGCATAATGTTCCTTAAATGGTATATGGAAATATATAAACTCAAGATTTTAAGATCACCGCAAAAAATAATTCATGACATGTATTCCCTCTGACCTTGAGAAAATAGGTCAAGCTCATCAATATATGATAAACATTTGTGTAATATTTGGTATTGTTAGCCTTGTTCCAGTACAGAGCTTAAAGTCCTTGAAAAATAGGTCAAGGTCGCTAACAGGTTTACCAAATTTCACTATTGACCCAACACATGATTTGTGTAAATTTTGTAGTCCCAATTATTATGACCTGTGATGCCACCATGACAAAAGAAGCTTGTCTATATATTTCCTTTAATTATACCTGTCTGTCAACAGGCTCAGATATAAGGACCATCACAAAATTCTTTTCCTGAAATGCATTCTCTCTGTAACCTTGAGAAAGGTCACGGTCACCCCAAACTTCACATAATTTGACTATTGGCCAAACACATTTGATGTAAATTTTGCATTTTTGTCTGCATTTATTTCCAGGATGAATTTAATGAGCTTTTGCTTAGTTCCAAAAATTACCAATAGCGGTGGCACCATGACTCAATGTTATTGACAGTGTCTGTATAATATTCCTGTTATGGTATATGGATATGTCCACAAATTCAGATGTAATAAGCTTCACAAAAAAATTATTTCTCGAAATGTTCTCAGTGACCTTCAAAAAGTAAGTCAAGATCACTCATGTTGTGTAATTTTTAACCTCTACACACACACACACACACACATACATATATATATATATATATATATATATATATATATATATATATATATATATATATATATATATATATATATATATTTGTTGTACATTTAATGAAATTGGCATTTGGCCTGATATTTTCTAAAGATAATGAATTTCTAAATTTCATTATATAATAACTCATATTTCCTTTTCACCTATAGGTGGTACCACCAGTGCTGTAAAGGTTTCACATAGTTGCCTCCAGAATATTTCGACAAAATTTTACGAGGATCCATTGAAAACCACACATATTAGAGCATTTTCATTGTTTCCAATTTTGGCCCTTGTATTATGCAATTCACTACATGGCACCATCGATAAGGAAAGAAGTTTAGATTTTCATATATAGAACATGACCAGGGAATTTCAAGGGACGAATTTAAAAACCACAGATGCTATCACGTTGACAGCCCATTGTTTACAGATGGACAGACAGATGGAATGACCGATGGACAGGCATGAGTAATCACATAAGCTCTGCGACCTATGGTCCACAGACTGAGGTAAAAAGCAGATTTTGAACAGGTCCTGGCTGACATGCTGCTGAAGCTCTCACTGATGTTACAGTGACCCAAACGTTTCCTCACTATATCTGTGCTCATGTGGTACCCTTTTGCCAAATCTGTTCAGATAATTTAACCATCCACCTCTAGCCCTTCCACGACCAGACTGGAGAGCTAAACAAACTGCCTTGACAAACAACCCATACCAAGGAAAGCTGTTCCATTTACAGTTAGGGTATGTTATTTTGCTCAGTTGCATCCACAATTCCCATTAAAATTGTTTTTCTGTACCTTTGACACTAAGTCAAAGCAAGCCTTTTTACATCAGTTTACAGGGAAAAGGGTTAATTCTTGCATCGAAGCAAGTCCTTGTAGATCAGTTTACATGGTAAAGGGTTAATTCTTACATGAAAGCAAGTCTTTTTAGATCAGTTTACAGTGAAAAGGGTTAACTCTTACGTCAAAGCAAGTCTTTTTAGATCAGTTAACAGGCACAACGGTTAACTCTTACATCAAAGCAAGTCTTTTTAGATCAATTTACAGGGAAAAGGGCGAACTCTTTAAGTTCCTCATTTTGGACTGAGTCAACAGCTTTCCTCAGCAAACGTTGCTGCCCAAAGTGCACTGAGGTAAGCTGTTGACCTGGACCAATATATTGTCGGCAACTTCAGTCATCCAGGTAAGTGACTGAAAGCTATCTTGGCAAGAAACATAAATCGAGCACCTGATTATAATTCAAAGCAGTTTGTTTCAAGTACATGTAGTCTGAGTTTGGTCCCAGTTGGTACTGAATGAGTTAAGGATGTAGTAAGAAAGAAAGTGGACAGGTATTCCTATGTACAAGTGAAATACACAGTGTCAATTCCCAGCCATCCCAACAGTAAGCAACAAATATTAAGAAAGTCGACAGATATTCCTAAATACACAGTGTCAAATCCAAGCCATCCCAACAATAAGCAACAAATATTAAGAAAGTGTTTCTTATGCTTTCCATCTCTGATATGCTGTGCTGTTTACAGGTAGAGACTCTCTTGCTCAGGTCAAAGGTCATATCCAGACAGGTGCGATCTGTGAACACCACATGGATGCGGCCAATGGAGTAGGCTGTGAATCTGCCAACATCTGGTATGGTACACTCTTCCAGAAGAACTGTGGGAAATGGAGTCACAAACTGGGTCTTATGGTGATTTACCTTTCAAACAGGAAAAAGGATAATCAAATTGCATGATTTGATTGTAAATTATTACAATTAAACCTCATTATAATGACACTCAGATATTTGCATTCTCTTAAAGACACAAGTTTTGAGGCACTTCAAGTCAAATTGTTTTTGCTGTTGGACTATTTGGCTGGCATAGTTAGATATCCGACACATTTTCTTGGGAACAAAAGTGTCATTTTAGAAAAGTTTTATTGTACATAATTCAGAATTATGTTTATTTACTACAATTTTATAATCGATTAGTTTCAAATACATCCATGGATATAGCTATTAGTTTTGTTACCCAGGTTTTGTGCTGGTGTTTTGCTAGCGCATTTTCATGAGCATGTTCCATTTATGCCTCAAATATTTGCAGTGACACTATGCTGCCATTTCTTTTCATAACTATGCCTCTGATAATAACAAATGAATCAGAACTATTTCTCCGAGATGTTTAAAAATAAAATTGCAATATTTGCTTGTCTAAACAAAATTTTATCATATTTGATGATGATCATGTGACAAATGGTGCTGGATACTGGGCCCTACCTTCCAACAGCACACGTCTTCCCCTGTCAGTCTACCATCCTGGCACAAATGCTGCAGCAACCTGTAACCATGATAACTGCCATGTAACCACAGAAACAGCCTTGTCAACAATGAATACACTTACATTAGCCAAATTTGTAAACAAAAATAAAAGGCAACTAGTGAGATGACCACTGCCATGACCAATATCACATACCAACTCAGCGTGAACATTTTAATATTACAAGAAAATACGCCCTTTTCCTACAAAATCAGCATTTTGTTGTTTTGCATTTTGAGAATATCAAAGCAAACGTGATAATTTAGCATTCAGCACGAGGCAAGTATCCAAAGAGTCAGGTGAATAACGTGTGACGTGTTTCAAATCCAATGATTCTCATCAGGCAATGAAGGATCTCATTAAAACTGTCACTTTTATAGTGAGGTGTAACAATTACGTTGCTACATTACATTTGTAGCAATGGGGGGAAACTGTACTGACACAAACATTGCCATCTTTGACCATGTAGTGGTTGAAGAAGTTTTCATTCAGGCCGGTCGATCTTATCATGTTACCATCAGCGGGCAGTATCTCCACACATCTGGGGGTCTTCCACTGAAGTCTGAAAATAGGAGCAATGATCAAGAGATTCACCTCAGAACACATACATGTATGTGTACAAAACATCTGACATGTGCAACCAGGGGCAACTTTATCCTTTCCCCACTGAATTAACTCTTAAAGTGCTAATCCAAGCTATGGTCGTTTTCTCATTACTGCTAAGCATATTATGGTTAAAATACTCAAAATTCCTCATGAAGATACCTTTCATTCAAGTACCAGTGAACTTAGTATAAAGCATAAAGAAGTCTCAGTCAACAGCTTCCCTCAGTGGCACTTTGCATGCAAGGTGCCATGAGGACAGCTGTTGACTCAATCTTAAATCAGCACTTTAGGGGCTATGAGTCGACTTCTTTCTCTGCCATAGGTTGGGCCCAACCCATGCGAAGGAAAGCTGTTGTCCTGTGGAATGTTATCTGAACAGGTCTCACATACATTCTATATGTATAACAAACAGCTGTTTCCCTAATACAAGGTGATACAAAAATAATGAGAAGTTGCTTTGTAAGACTCATGGTCGCTCTTGAGCACAGGCCTCTGGTTATAGTAGTTAAAGCAACCTTGTTGAAAACTCCTATTTTCATCAAACTTTTGATAATTTTGTAACAAAAAAAAAACCTAACAATAAGCAAGTCCTGCTCGTGAAGACTAAAACATAGCATTCTGGCTATTAAAACATAGCATGTTGGCTCATTGAAATATGTGCAGTGGATTCGTACCAATGACCATGTCACAGAATTAGTCATATAACTGATGTAAATATTAATTTCATCTTCGAATGGGCAACTCCCCATCACTGGAACATCCCAGTACAGGGGAATCTTGCGCCTATGACGTCATAGATACAACAAACAGGAGCACGTGCCACAGGGCACAAACCTTCTATGCCATGCCACAAGATGGGTCAACAAAATTTTGAATAGGCAGGATCAACAACCTGGGTATGACATTGGCCTAATAATTTCAGCAACATCACGTTTATTCTGTCGTATATACATGTAAGAGACATACACAACGGTCATGTTCAGTCCCTGAGAATGCCACACTAGCGCCAAAACCAGTCAGACTAACTTACCAACTTTGTTTCATTTTTTAGCTGTCAGACCCTTGCCTGGTACTTTATCACATGTTGGCTATTAAAACATAGAACGTTAGCTATTTACAATACTCTTGGAATGAAGCACAAAAAGTTTTAAGCCTTCAACATTTGAATGGTCAACATGGTAATCATAGGCACCAATCAACTTGAATCTAGACAAAAGCTTTAAACCAGATTAATCCAGTTTGTCCAGGAAAGTAAAGTAATATTTCATGTACATTGATCAATGATTTATTGCTGGAGTTTCATACCTGTAGATGATGCCACGTGAAAAAAGAACCTTGATCCGCCCATACAGGTAGGCTGTCTCAATCAATTCATCCTCGTCCTGTTTCAACAACTCAGCTTTCCACTGATGCAAATGTTAAGCTTGACATTTTAGTGACAAAGATTGTGGCACATCATTGATGTGAAGGCCTTCTTGGCTGGTATGTGGGAGATTGTAGATTGCAGCACTTATTTTTTTTTTGAGTTTTCAGAACTGGTTTTCTCTGATTCATTTAGGTCTGTGACTGGACTTGATGTATGGTGGCCTAACGAAGTTATTCTCGTCTGAGCCTCTCAGTGATTTGGTTATAGTTAAAGACTAGATGAACAGCTGCCCTGGGTTTCAGGTGGTAAAGTTTAGATGTATTACCCCTCTCAGTGCTAATGTATGGTAATTTTTTTATCTCCTTCTCTGAGTGGTTGGTTATGATTATTTTTATATATGCTATCCCTCTTAGTGCTTGGTTATGGTTTTTATGATATGTGCTACTCCTCTCAGTACTTGGGTATGGTTATTATTATATGTGCTGCTCCTCTCATTGCTTGGTTATGGTTATTTTTATATATGCTACTCCTCTCGGTGCTTGGTTATGCTTATTTTTCTATGTGCTAGTCTCAGTGCTTGGTTATTCTTATTCTTATATGTGCTACTCCTCTCAGTGCTTGGCTATGCTTATATTTATATATGCTACTCCTCTCTATGAACTGTTCGGAAAGTTTTTGAATATTTTGGCTGATCATTTCGTGACCAGAACAATAGCAGGTTTACAGATTGGCTGGGCTAGACCTGAGCCCACGCCCATGACATGTGTTAACTGGAACAATGCTATCCTGATGAGCGTCCCCTACAACACTCATTTAAACGATGCCTGCCGAAAAAAAAAAAAAAAACCTCTAGTGGAAACATTAAAGCAGACGATACTTGATATCGCTTTTGAGCGATTATAACAGGAATGGATTAAAGAAAACAACTTGCTGATTGGTATGTGCACAATACGTACTAAACACATTATGTAGAGAGATTGATTTCTAACCCAAAGACCAATACGGCCAGCAGTAAGGCAGGAATCAATTTGATATTAGCATGCAATTGTCAGTTAGACTTTACAGCATGTGTGATTGTCTTCGAATGCTTTTTTGCAGGTCTTGCGCTCAGAGCCGTTGTTCATGTAAGTATCTTTACATACAAGCTGACCAAAATAATATTGTTTCCATAAATTAGAAGAATATTAACGACAAATTATTCAATTAACCTGACCGAGCACAGGAGCACCGTGGCAGAAAACCATCTTTGATGCTACATGTCACACACACAAGTTGATGAAGTGACCAGAGAGCAGTGCCTATATTATCATTATACAAACTGACCAAAGCTTTCAGGAAATCAACGCCAAGCCCTCCTGTATGGATTCATTGTTTTTTTCAGCGTCTGGGTGTATTTAACCAATCAATCCTCAGAACATATTTTAGTCAAGAACTTTCCAACTTCTATACTTGGTAGTTCTGAAACAGTTTGTATATATATCAAACAGCTAGACAGAAGTTTCTATCAATCAAACACACGTTTGAACTCTCGCATCACGGAAAGAGCTCTAATTCTGTTTCCTAGACCATGGTAGCGCTACAGAAAACTTCATTTTAGAAGGCAATTTATACCCATCTCATTTCAACAGTTTTGTGCTTTTTCAAATGTACGGTTTTATCTCTTTAGCGGCCAAGAAATATTGCAGTACCTCTTTAATATTCATGAAATATTGTCACACTCCAGGACCATCCATGAATTACAACTCCCTCCACTCACGGACATCAGACCATAAATGTGACTGCGTTTGCCACAGGCTCTTGGGCTGTCTGTCAATGGCGGGAATAAGGCAGTTATTTTGTCAACAAACTTCTTACAGCCAATTCATAGATTTAATTTTGTAAACTGATGTTTTCGAGGTCATGTGAATGATACAGGTAAATCTGCTGAAAATGGCATGAACAGTCTTGGCAAATGTTGTTATTTCATGTGAAAGTTGAAGGGTTGGCACATTTTAGTAACGCACGGAAAGCAGAGACGCCCAGCCAAAAGAATTTACCTTATGATGTTAGAAAATGCGTATCCTTCTGCAATTCGAAAGCACAATATTTTCATAAAAATAGTGCACGTTTCATATTACTACCAAGTCAACTAACTATTTTGGAGTATCGCTGCTATTAATTGAGGATTTTGAATATCTTAAGTATATAATTTAATCAGTACAGTAAAATATAAGCTTTTTAACATATCGGTGGAACTCGGCATGTCAGAGGAAAATCAGGCACCAAAATGATATTTGAAATTAGGGATATGTTTTGACTTGTTTTGTTTCGTTTTAAAAACTCAATTATTGTGGCACTTTCTGAAATCTTAAATTCTGAAATATAACTGAGCAACCGTGGGTACATTGATTGAATGCACAGTCTTGGCATAGTCTTAATGTCATAATACAGCCTGGGTACCATAAGTGAATGGTCACACGTGACATGGTCTTCATAAAGCCTGGGTACCATGAGTGAATGTTCAGTCTTGCAATGGTCTTCTGTCTTCATACAGCGAGGGTACCGCGAGTGAACGGTCGGTCTAGACATTGTCTTTTGTATTTGGGGTATCGCTGCTATTAATTGAGGATTTTGAATATCTTAAGTAGTCACAATATCATTGTTTTAAAGTCTTTTGCTGGCATCATCAGCAATGATAGCAGCTTTTTAAGTTTGTAAAGCTCATGTTGGCATGACCGGTGATAACAGCAATTTCACAATGTAGTTAGGTGTCATGTGGTTTGATGGATATCACTTATTTTCTTCCATATTGAGCTGTTGGTGAATCATATTAATAACAAATACATATAGATGGTCAACGTTTCCCCAAATTTAGAATCAAGAAAAATTCACAATTGATTGACGATAGCGTGTTTTATTCTACGAGGCTTGGTTTTGGAAGGAGAAACATAAAGTTGGAACGATATCAGTTGCCAACGTTTCCTGCAATTAGATACAAGAAAATCCACAGTTGAATGGCTGCTGTGTATTTTATCCAAAAAGGCTTGGTCCTGGGAGAAACTTAAGCTAGAACAATTCTTTTTTAGAAACCGCGAATATTGATATCCAATACACCAGATGACGCTGGTGCGCCAGGTACAACGACCAACAAATAGCTTGCACCAACCCGTAGATCTGTGCTGGCACATTGGGTAGCAAGTTTGCTTTAAAAAAAAAAAGAAAGAAGAGGTTCTGTATAGCATTGCATTTGGACAGGCAATTATAAATCTTATAACGGACCTTGGTGATCTGTTTACCATTTGGTGCATGACTGCTGTTACATTTTGCATAGTAATCAGACATTTGCAAATGACGATTGAGACTCGGTTGAACAGGTATTATTTGGCTTTTGTTTGGAAGTTCCACTTCGAAATAATATTCCACATCATCATGGCATTGGTGGTGGAGTCCCACAGTACGATTTTCAAACAATTAACTGCAAGGCTTTGCCGAGCAGTGAACTGTTTAGAACTCGTCCTTCATCTCATGGACGTCGCATGGGTGATGAATTCAGACAGAACCAATTTAATAAATAGAGTAAAATTTAGGCTTTTTAACATATCGGTGGATCTCGGCAAGGCGGCGGAAAATCAAGCACCGAAAGAGTAGTAGTTGACACCTGAAATGAGGGATATGACTTGACTTGTTTTGTTTCGTTAACTCAATTATTGTGGCACTTTCTGAAATCTTAAATTCTGAAATATGACTGAACAACCCTGGGTACCATGAGTGAATTCGCTGTCTTCGCATAGTCTTAATGTTATAATACAGCCTGGGTACCATGAGTGAATGGTCACTCGTGACATGGTCTTCATAAAGCCTGGGTACCATGAGTGAATGGTCACTCGTGACATGGTCTTCATAAAGCCTGGGTACCATGAGTGAATGGGCACATGCGAAATGGACTTTATAAAGCCTGGGTACCATGAGTGAATGGTCACTCGTGACATGGTCCTCTGTCTTCATACAGCCAGGGTACCGGGAGTGAAGGGTCGGTCTACACATTGTCTTTTGTATTCGTATCTTTTTGGACAGAACCACTTCCGCGTAGTCATAACCTTATTCCGCAATCCAAACTGTTTACTCTCCATAAACTAACCTGTCACTGTCTAAACTGTATACATATGGAAGTACTATTGTCCATATTGCATACGTTCTTCTGTAGAATTTTGACATAGGCTGTATTAGCCCAAATAAACTAAAGGGTCTTCCGCGGGTAACTACTCAAAACATGTTTCGGAGCCTGTACCCATACATGTCTCCCTGAGTAGCGGCTCCTTGTATAAATTAAATATTCACCAAGACAACCCACATAATAATGAATAAATATGAGGGTGGCAAATGATGAATTAGCAAAATACGTGAAGTTTTGCTTACAATTAGAGAGCTTAATTATGAATGAAGAATACCTGTCAAACCAAAAATAATCACTAACTTTTGCCTTCATATAGCCTGGGTACCACTACTGAATAGTGTCTCGACATAGTCATCATGTCTTCATACAGCATGGTACCATGAGTAAATAGTCAGTCTTGACATGGTCCTCTGTCTTCATACAATCTTGGTAACACGAGTGAATAGTCAATTTTGATATAGCCTTTTGGTTTCATACAGCCTGTGTACCATGAGTGAATGATCAGTGTAGACATGGTCTTCTGGTTTCATAGAGCTTGGATACCATGTGTGAATGGTCAGCCATTTTATTGTCTTTGTCTTGATACAGCCTGGGTACCATGCGTGAATGGTCAGTCTTGACATGGTCTTCTGTCTGCATGGAGCGTGGGTACCCCCGTGAGTGAATGGTCGGTCTTGACATGGTCTTTTGTCTTCATACAACTTGGGTACCATATATGAATGGTCAGTCTTGACATGGTCGTTTTCTTTTCATACAGCCTGGATACCATGGATGAACGAGCAGGCTTGCAATGGTCTAAATACAACACCATCAAAACATTTCACAGACAAGACAGCAAAGTCCATGTACATATCATTAATTTAACAGGTCTGAAAGCAAAGCAAATTCTGCCAGACAACACAGTATTTTGCATTCACTTTGATGAATATACACCACGGCCAAAACATTTTGTGTACATATTACCATCGCACATCTACATCTAAAATACTGCAGTACAGGAACCCTTTAGAGACCAGAGCATCGTGACAGGGTTAATACTGCAGTACAGGAACCCTTTAGAGACCAGAGCATCGTGACAGGGTTAATACTGCAGTACAGGAACCCTTTAGAGACCAGAGCATCGTGACAGGGTTAATACTGCAGTACAGGAGCCCTTTAGAGACCACAGCATTGTGACAGGGTTAATACTGCAGTACAGGAACCCTTTAGAGACCAGAGCATTGTGACAGGGTTAACACTGCAGTACAGGAACCCTTTAGAGACCA